>OVAX01001999.1:8392-22577 GCA_900406405.1 Lepidium africanum | reverse complement strand
CTAACGATACTGATTTGGTGTGGTCAACGCAAAGTTTGTATTTTTTTGGAGTGAGAAAATGTTCGAATTTAATTTGGCACTACACCAATAAGTTCATATTAAATTGACCATTATCTCTTATTAAAATATACTATTTTTAATTGGACTAAACAATAATAATTACACCAAGAAACATGTGACCCAGTTGGCTTGTCCCTGATTTAACTTGATACCAGATGGTGAGTTCGAATTCCACTATGCTCTAATTTGAGAAATAAAGCTAGGGATCAAGTTCGGGTTTGGATTCGGTTTTCCGGGTAGATAGATTTAGGACCCATTTATGGTGTTTTGTCGGGTTCAGTTCATCTAATTCGGTATTCTGGTTCTTTTGATTTAATGCTTATTCATGTATTTTTGTTATTCGCAGATATGTCTCAGTTTGGGTTCGAATATTTTTATATAAAATATTTAAAAAATAAATATAAAAATTCTAATAAGCTAAAATTTGGTTATAATTCGGGTTTGAGGTCCTTTTTTGGGTATCTCCACAGATTTATGATACATTTTGTATTTTCTCGGGTTTGGTTCTTCTAATTTGGATCAATTTTGGTTCGGGTTTCGGGCCTATAAAAAAAATCTCAAANCGGGTTTCGGGCCTATAAAAAAAATCTCAAAAAAAAATCCAAAATATCAACACGGGTCTAACAACATAAACAAAGACGGTTTTAAAAAAAAATAAAAAAACAAATTCCGTGTTATTACGCGGGTATAATCCTTATATGTTTTTGTAAGTCGAGCCAAACAAGACAAAATACAATTAGGTGATATGTATTTAACTAAATAAATAATATAACGTAGATCTACTGCTCATGCTTTAGTTGAGAAGGTTTTTTACAATGTTACAATGATAAGTATATGTTTTAATATATAGAATCTCTTACATTTTTGAACTTGAATTTATGATTTATATATTGTATTACAAAATTCTATGTTGGAATAGTATTCACATGGATAGAACATCAAGTCAAAGCTTACGTGATGAGAATGTTAAGATCATCCATTGTCAACAACCACCGATTAAAAAAAAGGAAAAAAAAAGAGAAAACAGTCAATTTAACACCAAACTTATCCCTTTTTTTCCAAATTAAATACAAACTTCTTTTCACTCCAAAAAATACGAACCTTATGTTGACCATGCCAAATCAGTATCATTGTTAGTTAAATCACTAACAACGCTTAACTTTAGTTAAGTTTAACTAACGACGATACTGATTTGGCGTGGTCAACGTAAAGTTTGTATTTTTTGGAGTGAGAAGAAGTTCGTAATTAATTTGGCAAAAACGGGTAAGTTGGTATTAAATTGACTGTTTTCTCCAAAACATTTTCTACATGTATTTTTTGATATTTGATTATAAATATTGAAAAATAAATAAATTCTTCTACTAATAATTTTTAATTTTTGTTATTCAAACTTTTTGAATTTTTAGTGAATTATTTTCGAAATTTTGAAATTATTATAATTATAAAACTTTTAAATTTTTTAAAATATATAAGTGATTATTTTAAAGTCTATTGTGTTAAGAAAATTTCTGAATTTAGGGACTGATTTTTGCAAATTTTTTGCAATTGTAAAAGATTTTTTGGATTGTTTATGATTGTTCTTAAAAATAATTATTTTTAACTGAAATTTTGTAGGTTCCCACACAAAAATGATACTTTGAGGTTTGAATCATTAAACTAGCCATGTCGGAGGTTTATTTAGGAGGTAAAAATGTTAAATGTTTAAACTGTAATTGGTTGCCACTTTAAATTTTTTTTATTTTATGGGATATTCCTTTAAATTGAAGTATCACCAAATTAATAATATATAAATTACTGTATTCAGTTATCATGTCAAATATGGCTAAACTTGATATCGGTGTCCTAAATATTTCTAGAAATAATTATATGAGGCCGCCAGTAGCAGCAAAGATGCATTTAAAATGAAGACAACTCCTTGATACCATCGATAAGTCGAAAACGACTCCTGATGAGTAAAAGGCAAATGCCATGATATTTCTATTCCACCATATCCATGATGGTTTAAAAAAATGAGTACATAACAAAGAAAGATCATGCAGATCTTTGGCAATCACTCAAAGATATGTTTGATCATCGAAATATGTGATTTTACCAAAAGCCAAACATGAATGGTTTAAATTCTGGTTCCAGAATTACAAAAGTGTTAGTGAATATAATGCCACTCTATTCGGAATCATTTCCAGGATCACATTATGTGGAGAGAAGATAAGTGATTATGATATGATTGAGGAAGCTCTCCAAACATTTCATCCAGGAACTGTAATCCAGCAGCAACAATACCCGTCTAAGGGATACACGAAGTATTTAGTATTGATGCAAAATATTTTAGTGGTAGAATAAAATAATAAACTTGTAATGCTAAACCGTACATCCCGTCCTACTGGATCAGCCTCATTCCCAGAAGCGAATATGGTGTCATCCAGTTATAATGATTGGAATGAACATGGATGCGGTCGAGGTAATAACCGTGATCGTGGACAGGGAGGATATGGACGTGGATGTGGAAATACAAGAAAATCTTGTCCTGATGATTCCTATGATGAAAGAAATATTAAAAGGTCTAAAAGGAATAAAGTTGGTCACAAAAAGCAACATAAGAATTGTAGCTACATATGTGGCATGAAAGAATATTATGAAAAAACATATTCCTCGGTGCTGGATGCAATTATCTTCAAGATTTTGGATGAGCCTAGCGGCATCTAAAAATCTCGAGATGCATCTTATGGATGTTGTGACAACATATCTATATGGATCACTGTATAATGATATATACATGAAAATCCCAGAAGGATTGAGAATGCCTGAGGTATTGAGCTCAAAATCTAAAGAGATATGCTTGGTCAAATTACAGTAATCACTCTATGGATTAAAACAATTTGAACGCATGTGGTATAATCACTTAAGTAAATATTTGTTGAGTAAAAGATATACCAACAATGCGATATTCCCTTACATATTTTTGAAGAAATTCTTATTGGGATTTGTAATCATATTTGTATATATGGTAATGACCTGAACATAATTAGAACTCAAAAAGAGATTAACGATGCTAGAACTAATATGAAAGAAGAGTTCAAAATGAAAGATCTTAGATAGACAAAATTTTGTCTTGGACTCCAGATCGAGCATCTTCAGAATAAAATTTTCATATAAAAAGAACTTAAAATGCTTTTACATGGATAAAGCAACTCCTTTGAGTACTCCATTAGTCAATAAATCACTTAATATTGATAAAGATCCATTTCGACCTTGTGAAGATAACAAAGAGGTATTAGGTCCTAAAGTACCTTATATGAGCGCCATTGGTGGACTCATGTGTCTTGCAAATTTCAATTAGCCAGAAATAGAAATTTCTAAAAATCTTCTTGCAAGTACTGTTTGTCACCTACACGGAGACATTGGAATGGAATAAAACATATATTTCATTATCTCCATGGAACAATTGACTTTAGGATTATTTTATAATAGAAACTCTAGTGTTTAATTAGTTGGTTTTGCAAATGCATGCTATTTATCAGAAAGGCTGATCGAAAATCGGATATGTTCTTATAGTTGGAGGCACTGCAGTTTCTTGGTGTTTCCAAAAGTAGAATCTAGTTGCTACCTCCTCAAATCATTCAAAAACAATAACACTTGACGAAACATGTAGAGAATGCATGTGGCTCAGATTTATGACTCAACATATACAAGGAACAAGCATAATAACCATAAATAAATAGCCAAAAAATTATTTGAAGATAATGATGAATGTGTCTGATATAATACTGAGCAGCCTTAAACATGGAATCAAGGATCAGCTCGTAGCAAAGGAAGACTTGAAGACAATCATAGGGTCAAACTGCTGTTTAGCTTATAAATATGGACTCAATGGAGTGTTATGCGCTTGTGTGAGTGGTCAAGTTGATCGGCCAAATTACTTTTATTCACTTTGCGCTTCTGTGAATGGGTAATTTGATCGGGCAAATTACATTCACTCATTTTGCGCTTCTGTGAGTGGTCAAGTTGATTGGGCATTTTCCAAAGGCAAGAAGAAAACTCTTGAATTCAAGAAAGGCATTGGCGAGATGTTCAACCCAAAAACCCAACATGATTTAAAGATATATCAAGCCACGAAGATGAAGATTGAGGCAATAACTCAATGGGTATGTGGATCATGTTGTACTTTTTTTTCCTTATCCAAGTTTTGTCCCAATGAGTTTTCTTGGAAAAGTTTTTAAGGAGGCAAATGGTTCACATCACAACTAGCCCATTTGTGATTTCTCTCGAAGCCTAGCAAACAAAGGAAGACCAAAGGATGCCTTTAACTTGGCGTGGGAGTAGTCCAAGGGTTATTCAAATCCATCATTTAATTTCAGTCTTTGTTTCATTTTCAAGACTAGCATTTATTTATGCTTTCATTTTCGAGAATAGTCTCTTTGACTACTTCTCTTATTTTCTCTATTTAAACTGTTTAAATTTCTCATTGTAAACCATCTTGGATTTGGATCACAAACAAATGAAAATCTTTTATCAAACTCTCTCTCAAAAACGTGGGTCAAGTTGTCTCTTCAACTTTTGAAATCAAACTAGTTGTTTCTTCAGCTTCTTCACTCGATTTGCTGTATCTTCAGCCTGTGGTTTGAGTCCTATCAAAGCTTGCTCTCTCTTCAACTTCTACACTCGATTTACTGTCACTCCAGCCTCTGGTTCGAGTATAAATCAAGCATACAAACAATTCTGCTGCTTAACCATTCTATCTATCCACAACAAGAGGACTTTCCTCAACCTCTCTGTTCTATTTGGCGTTCACACCAACTTCTCTGTGGGATCCTTGGGTAGGAGTGTATCAGGTGGTATCAGAGCACCACAAAGAACTTGGTAATCTCATTCCTTTTACCTCTTATTTGCAGTTTTAGATTTTGTTCATCTTCTACTATTTTGAATCTGATTGGTGTCTCTTCACCTTCTACTGAATCAGATCTGTTCTTAATTTTTTCTCTTTACTTTCATTAAAAACCGTTGACATTCTAGGTTTGTTGTTATTAGATTGAAACCATTGGTATTCTGCTCATTATGTTAAGTATAATCTGTTTTAGAATCATTGCTGAACCGGTTAATTGATTACATCAAACTCTGGTGTTGATCTTTGCTCACAAATATTTTTTTTGTCTCTTCACATTCTAGGTTAAGTTTTGTGTGTTACTACGATTTTATGTGTTACTACTTATTAAAAACGTGTTTGTTCATTTCTCTGCATATATTTGCTTGGGAAATTCAAGCATACAAACAGTTTTGCTGCTTAACCATTCTATCTAGCCACAACAGGAGGACTTTTCGCAACCTCTCTGTTCTAATTGGTGTTCACACCAACTTCTTTGTGGGATCCTTGGGTAGGATTGTATCAGTGTTGCCCAATTCAAAGAAGGTTATTTTAAGAGCGGCAAAAAAAAACATATTCTTCCAAGATTTTTCTCTTACACACGAGAATTCAAGAATAATCAAGAAGTAGATATTCAATACATTCGTTTAACAGATAATGCTGCTGATCTATTTACAAAAGCGCTACCCACTACAACATTAAGAAAACATGTTCATAGCATCGTTATGTGTCATTTTCAGAATTTATAATATCCATCATTTCAGGAGGAGATGACATCACTCTACTCTTTTTCCCTCGTCATGGTTTTTATCCCACATATTTTTTCCATTACAATGTTTTTAGTAAGATAGTGCGTAACATATCAGCAGTAGCTAATACCGTTGTCCAAGAGGGAGTGTTATGACACATAAGCTAATGACTCACTACTTTACATCAAGAGTCATTACCAAAGTTGACAAGTAGTATCATTAGTAATCAAAGAAGAACAATAGTCATGTATATGTGTCAAGATTATATAATAGTATGAACCCCATTATCAATCACCCTATATATATGTGCATACTCCAATCCATTTTGTACTACTACACATCATTATAAGAAAAGAAAATTATATTATCATCTCCTCTCACATGTCTCTCTCTTTTCATTTATAAAAAATATTATATTATATATTGTATAAATATATATTTAATAAGACTATCAACAATGGTTGATTTATTCAACACCCTCCACATCATTTTCGCTTTCTTCCACCTCAAAATTTAACACTCATTCAATTTTTACACTCTAAAATGATTGTTTAATAAAATTCAACATCATACTCCACTAATTTTGTTATATATTTTGTTTATATTTATGTTATTGTTTTATGGTTGTATAATAATAAAAATATAAAATAAAGTTAAATTTAATAATTAATAGTTAAATAATATATTTATTTTTCTTTACATTTGAATCAGCATTACCTGTTGATTTGAATAATGTATATTTGAATCATGAAACTCGAATTTATCACGCACATGATTTACAAATGCAGGTAGCACCTTGGTCGAATGTATTGAATATCTACTTAATGTACATAGGTCATCATTATTTAATAATGTACATATTATTGATTATTAAATAATGTTGTCCTATATACATTTTCTTCCATTATTCAATAATGTACATTGAATCACGCAACTCGAATTTATCACGCACATTTTTCACAAATGCATGTAGCACCTCGGTCGAGAATGATTGCGGTGTACTAGACCCACTTGCCTCAGATTGATCATACTCATTCCAATGTTAAACATATGTATCTTATTCATCCTCAATAATCATATTATGCAATATGAAACATGCCCTCATGATGATAGCCAAATCCGTTATATCCTACATGCAAGCTGGTTAGCAGATGATTTTAAATCGATCTTGTGACACTCCAAATGCATGTTCAATGTCCCTCCGACATCCTTCCGGATGTTGTGCAAACATCTTATCTGGTTCACTTTGAGGAAGCCTAATCAATTTGACGAAAGTTGGATAATATGGATAGATACCATCAGCTAGATAGTATACCATATTATACGGACGATGGTTCACGAGGAAGTTCACTCTTGGTGCATTTCCCTGTTCAACATCATCGAATAATGGTGAACAGTCTAAAACATTGATATCGTTCAATGTGCCTGGACATCCAATAAAGCATGCCAGATCCATAGAGCATGAGATGCAACTGTCTCAAGAATAACAGTTATGGTTCCCTTATCTCCCCGAGTAAATTGAATTTTCCACGGTGTAGGAAAATTTTTCCATTCCCAGTGCATACAATCAATACTTCCAATCATCCCTGGGAACTCCCACTTTTCACTATCACGCAATATCCTCTCCAAATAATCTTGAGTTGGAGCTCTAAGGTAAACTTGTTCATAAAATATTTGGATTCCTTTAAAAAATCTACGTAAGCACTCCAATGTTGTAGTACCTATATTTTGATGTATTCATCGATTGTATCATCCGCCATACCATATGCAAGCATTTGCAAGGTTGTGGTACATTTTGCTAATTGTGATATACCTTCCTTTTTGGCTGCATCAACTCTTTGGTTGAAGGAGGTTTCACTACTTGATAGGTCCCCAACAATGCGAATGAAAACATATTTTCGCATCAGGAATCGCTGACAAAACATTGCATCATCATATGTTGGTTGACTGGAAAAGTAATCATCAATGAGTCTTTGGTTTGCTACTACATGATCTCGCTTAAAGTATTTTCTCATGGTATGATGTACATAGTCTTCCTCTATTTTATTTCAACACTTCCTAAACCGGTTGACAATATAACTTTCTTCAATTTTAGAATGCTTTTTGTAAGCTTCGATATCAAAAAGAAATTTTGATGGATCCATTGATATGTTTTGTTGTAAGATGAGATTTATGGTAGTGATATATCAACGGAAGAACGAGTCCCTATTTATAGAAAAATTTGAGTGGTTGAAATCAACGAATTCCAAATATACATTACATTACATATTAATAGATAAATATTAATTTTTTTATTACAAGCCGAAAGTGATAGATTCTTTTGTCAAAAAAGTTAAAGATCACCTACAAGAAAATATTATTAAAGCAGAAAAGGAGTATGACACATTATTAAAGCAAAATACACATACATTATGAAGTGGAAGCTTTGCTTTGGGCTATTGAGTCTTTGATTTTGCTCCAGCTTTTAGAGGTGGAGATAGCTATAGACTGCATGAATGTTTTGCAGATTATGTTTCATCCCGAAGAATGGTCGACTTTCCAACCGTATCAGGAGGAATTTCTCAGGTTGAAAGCTCTTTTTCGTGCTTTTTCTCTCCATGTCATTTTGAGATCTCTGAACCATAAAGCTGATGTTCTCGCTCGTTGTATTAGAGAGTTAGTTAATGACTTAGTGCTGTAAACTCTTACTTCACCTTTTTGTTGTTATTTTTATTAATGGTTGACAAAAGAAAAAATGCCACCTAGATTATTATTAGGACAAAAACAAAGATGAATTATTAAAGTAGAAAACAACAAAACACATACATGCATTATTAAAGACAATGACAAAACACATACACACATTATTAAAGACAATGACAAAAAACAGACACGCATTATTGATGTGTGTAATATTTTGCATGTTTTTCATTCATATAATTGCATATAATGTCATTTTGGGTTCACTTAAGATCATTTTCATGCATTAGAGTCCTTAGGCTTTGCATTTGCATATTTTCTTGTTTTTCAGTCTTTTTAGGTGATTGGAAGCTTGATACTATGGAGATTGGAGCTTAAAGGATGGAGTTGTATACATGGGGTTTGGATTTGCACTTATGGAGGAGAAGGCTCAGATTAGAAGCTCAAAATTGGCCAAAGAAAGTGAAGGCCAACCGCAGCCAGCCACTCAAGACTGCGGCCCAAAGGAGATGTACAAGCCGGCCAAGACCCAATACACCCGAGACCTACCCGCGGGAAGCAAGGCCTCGACCACGGGAAGCTTCGCATCGACCACGGAAGAGCCTCTTGACCCACACGTCCCGAAGGCATGCCCGATGCTTATCACGTGGATCAAGTAGAAGCGTCGGGACATAAGAGTCGACTCGTTACACCCGACTAATCGACTGTGGTACCAGCCCTCGACCTGTTCTCGCCCGAAGCTCTTGANCTGTGGTACCAGCCCTCGACCTATTCTCGCCTGAAGCTCTTGATCGTGGACCTATTTTCTCGCCCAACCTCGACCGAGACCACGACCCGAGGACACACAATTCCTCTTGCTCTCGACCAAGGCCTCAACCTGCATGACCCAAGATGATGTGAACCACATTGACATTTTGGTCTAATTTTCGGTTTAGACCGGTTTGTCCCGATTTATTTTGGTTTAATTTAAGTTACTTTGAAACCCTAATCCCAAGGGGTATAAATACATGGATGGAAATACAAACCAAAAATGCCCTTAATTGTCCTAAGTTTTTAGATTCATATCATAGTTTTCTCTCATTTTCTCAAGAACACTTTGAAGGAGATTTGAGAAGAAACTTTGGTATCCTTTTGGATGATCCATCTTTTTGGGTCATTTCTTAATTTTAATTAAGAATCTCTTGTTTATTTCTCTTGTCTTTTTCATTATTCATGGCTTTTCTTCCTTGTTTTCGATAAAAGCTTCCTTGTTTATTTTTGATTTCAATATGAGTATTAGTGAGTAGTTTTCTAGAATGGTTTAGGTTGTGGCTAGATCTAGGGCTTGGTGATGATTGATTGATGCTTAAGATTGTTAGATCATCCTATTTAGGTATTCATAATGCTTAACTCTCCTTGATCACTTGAGTTATGTTGCTAGGAAAATTATTCCCCAAGAGATGTTTGATGAAATTCTCGAAAGCCTATTTTAGGGTTCTTTCTCTATAGCCTTTGAGAGATGATGTAATGGGATTAAATGGTCATAGTGGACTTGTTTTTAAAGCATTTTGGAGACTTGATCTAACAAATGAGAGTTTAGTTAGGTCATTTCTCTAGAATAGTGATTAGTGCCATGAGAGTGGGCTAGTCTTGTTATGTTTGTTGTGTTCCATCCCTAGGTGGTGCTTAATGGAATCCTTGTTGCACCATTTCATTCATTTTCCCTGCCCCTAGATTGATTGCCATTGCCTAGATTATTCGCTTGCTTTAATTTGGTATTTGCTAGTTTAATTTCAATTGCACTTGCTTTTATTTGGTCTTGTTTGAATTTGCTTGTTGGTTTGGCTATGATTAGATGCATTTGATTGTTTCTTGTTTTGTTTGCTTCTTGTTTTTAGTTTTTATTGCATCATTCCCATCTCAATTGTTGTAGATTAACATAGGATCTTGCATCCCTATTGTTGTAACCATTACTCCCTTGGGTTCGAACGTTAAATGCATACGACTTCATAGTATGTTGTGCGTTTATTGAAATTTAATTGCATGTTTTGCCTTCACTAAATGCAACCCATCAATTATTAAAGCAGAATTGACAAACAACATTATTGAAAATACTAACACACCAGAAAACAATTAATTGCCAAATAGATCATTGCTAAGCTTCTCCAACAACTTTTTTTGGCGGTCATCGAGATGCTCTTTTTCACTTAGCTTCAAATACATTTCCATTTTCTTCAATTGGTTTGCCTCATCTTGGTTATATTTTGTTGAATCGTTCAAACTCTTGCTCCTTGAATTGTTTAAAAGAGTTCTACTATTTGTTAACCACTTCCAAAGCTGTTACCTTGTTTTTCTTTTTACCCTTCTTTTTAGCTGCATCTCTCCCCCTAGGACGAACACTGGATACTACATAGTTAGAATCACTTGCATCACTCTCACGGGATCTCTTAGATCCACTACTTGTTGATCTAGTATTTCCTGCTGCCTGAGTACCATAACGTGGTTAATCACGAACAACATGTCATTCTTTCATTAAACTGGAATTTTTATTATTACCACTAAAGTGTAATTCATGCGCTTTTGCCAATACATCATTCTCTAACCACCCGCTTTGTTGTATAGGCGTAGCGTTATCGTAAGCTCCAATCCATTTTTCTAATATTTTGTTGACGTAGTTGTAATGATTTATGCAAAAGTTTCCATCACATGAATGATCAAATGAACAATGCTCATTATAGTAGTAAGCAATTTTACCCCAATATGTTTTACCTTTTTGATTTCTGCCAACGATGCTGTCCGTCTCATATTTAATTCACCCACTCAGTAGTACCAAATTTTACTCACTAGTCCATTGACACATTTTTGGCTAGTATGAGTTGAATCTTTTTCATTTAAAGTATTTTCATGAACATCGCTCATACAAGCAAGAGTCATTTGTGTAGAAAATTCGGGAAATTAATTGGTCCAACATTTGGAACAACTTTATTACCCGTTGGAGTAGAAGAACAAGGGGGTGTTTGAGATGGATGTGTCATCATAGATCCATAATATGGATGATAATTTGGAACATCGGATGACATTGAAAAGTTCAGTGAAATACCATTGTTTGGTACATTTTAGGGTTGGTTGGAAGATTGATTATGAAGCTGATAATTGTTAGGGGTTTGGTAGTTAAAAAGGTAACTAGAAGAATTTTGGGAGCTATAAGAGTTATTATTAGGATCTATTTTCCTAAAAATAGATTGATAGCAAAAAAGTAGTAGAAAATATGATGTTTTGTGTGTGTCCGAATTGAGCGAAACAAGTCGTTATTTATAGAGAATTAAAAGAATGAATTTTATTATAAATTTTTTGAATTAAATTAGTTTATAACATAATTGGTCTTAAATAATTAAGGTGAAAATAAAATCCTACAATCTCAAGATCCAATAAGAATAAGACACATGTCTTATCCATATATTATTAAAATATAAAAAGCCAACCAATCACTACGTACCACGTCGCGTAGTGAAACCCATTATTATAAGATTCATGGTGTTGAATCCTTTCAACTAAGTTGAAGCCACCTCAGCTTTATCATATTACTACGATTACGGCCGCGTTATAGTGCGAGATTTGATTTTTTTTAACCCATGTTGATATTTTGGAATATTGTTTTCGAGATGTGAAATCAACACGAATTAAAGGAATTAAACCCGAACCAAAACTGATAAAATATTCAAATAGATCTTATATTTATGTACCCAAAAAACAGAATCTAAACCCGAACCAAAACCATGTATCAAAAACCGAATTTGTATCCGGTATTTTTTTATTAAATTTTATTTTTTGTTAGAATTTTATCAATTAAATATTTAGTAATTTTGAATTATTATATAATAATTAATAACAAATCATACTTTAAGCCTATTTTTAAGGGCAGTTATAAACCATATGTTAAATTTATCATATAGGTTATAACACGTCCAAAATGAAAGTGTCTTCTGCTTTAATATATAAGATTCAACATAACATTGCAACATATTCAACTGTTGAAAAAATATTTCAACACCCCATTTTGTCAGCATTGTAAGTACTCTAACATCAATAATCCTCTCCGTTATACCCCTATTACCTTATTTGATATTTTTTCATATTCTATATCTAGACAAAATCATATGTGTCAAACATATTTTTTTATATAATAATTATTCATCTAATGCTACATTTGAATTTCAAATTTACAAATGTGCTTCATTTTTGGGATGACATGCTTCCCAGTACAACCATATTTCTTCATTTTTTCCACTCACTCTTCATATTTATTTTTCTTTTTTGCTCTTACACCGACAAAAATTTGAGTTCCCTAACCTTCCTAATATTGTTCATTACATCCGCATCATAGATTTGTTAATACACTGAAACCTTCTCTGATCACTACCACTCCTCCGATAGTTGCTCTTCAAGTCACGTTTTTTCTTCTTCTAATTTTGCAACCTAGATCTGTTCATGGTTTACTGTTATTACTCAACCCATCGTCATACAAGCACGTGACNTAGATCTGTTCATGGTTTACTGTTATTACTCAACCCATCGTCATACAAGCACGTGACAGTTCAATTCACAAGGCAAGCCTTTACTATCGGTGGTTCTGTTTAGGGTTTCACAACTAACCGAAAAACCTAATTAAGTGGTTGATGTTCCATGAATTGTGTTTCACCATTATCACCAAACATACAACTCATCTTTTAATTATAGCTAAGCTATTACATGTTTAACATTTATGTAGGGGAAAAATATCTTCGATCATTTCTACGTACACTACATCGTTTATATTTGTAACACACAACTAAATCGTTTTACCCAAGGGTTTTCTCCACTTTGTTTGTATAATTGTCCTTATGTTTATGTTTTATTACCTCTATCTTTTGTAGCCCTTAGTAATGATGCATCGATTTCATTTTTTTGTTGTGTATATGTCATGGGCAATTGTGTACTTGTATCCTAATTTGTGTGTGTTTACATTTGCCGATTACTAAATCACTATTCGCGTACACGTTTAATAAAATGGAAGAAGAGTTACAACAAAATGGAAAAAGACTTAGTTATTATTCCATTACATTTTTAGTGGTGCAACAGTTTTATTACATGTGTTATAATCCTATTTGTTATTTTGGGGTTTGAGGGCAAGATGTATTTATCTCATCGTTAGCAATTTCCATTTGTCAAACATTAAAGATGTAACCATTCCAGTACATGTAAACACATCTTGTTACCATTTATCAGACTTCTTACATCTGTAACATATCTTGTTACATGTGTATTGATATAGTTATTACATGTCTATCAACATAGTTAACAACATTACTAACTTTATCACTAACGTAACTCATAACAAATGTTCTATCATGTGTATCAACATTTTGTTACTTGTGTATCAATTTAATTCATAACATCTTGATCTCTTATACCCATAATAAGTGTTAGTTATTACATGTCTATTCATATAGGGTACACCATCACAAACCTCTTACATGCCTCTTATAACTACTACATATATATCAATATAGTTAACGTCTTACACTCATAATATATGACTTGCTTTTGGATATATATGTTATGTTATCATGCAACAACTACAATTACCGCTCTAAAGAAAACCATACATCTTACGTGACATATGTAATTTATGTAATGATAAATGTATTAATTGTGTAGGTAATCCATATTTCACCCATTACAATATCTTTAACACCACAACATAATTCAAATACTTAGACATATCCCTCAACCATAAAATTTTCATCAGGTTTATCAAAGTACGATGGTGTATCATATTCGTACATCACTGTGTCGACAATTTGCTTCCACTCATCACCAC
>OVAX01001998.1:0-35418 GCA_900406405.1 Lepidium africanum | reverse complement strand
CAGCTGTGTTGTAAATGCGTTGCTAAAAAACGTCCCAAATCTTGCTTTTTGTTGTAGTGCAAGTTGCATAAACTTTTTTTCTTATCTTATTTTCTGGGTCAATAGATCATAAGATCTTAGTAATTTTTGGGCAATAGAGCCATGTGATTTTCATACGAGTGTGATTTTAGTTTAAGGGAAAGTTCTTTTTTTATTTTGAACTTTTGAAGATATCTTTTGTTTACAATTCTTATAGAGTTATGCTTTCAGACACATATGAGCAATAATTATATAATACAAGTATTCAATTAATCTATATATAGGATTTAGAGTTTATAGTCACCTCAATATTGAAGAAACCATTCGTATTTTCGAAACAAGAGTTTTAATTTTGTTACATCATCTTCTCTATCTCTAGCTTCTTTAACCTCTTCGTCTCATTTCTTTTTTCGTTTTTTGAATTTTTTCTTTATGCTAATCAAAGACCTTTTTACTCGTTTATTTCAGGCTCTTATGGCCCAAAGCTGTATATCTTTATTATACAGAGTAGGCCGAATAGTTAGATCCAAAAATAAGAACCAAAAAGTACGGTTCGGATTAGATGTAGATTCCTTAAAATACTTGATTGAAACCCAAAAAACAAGTATCATATGCCCCAGGTCTAAAATGATGTACTCACAAAGTAACACTAATTGTTCGATTTGGTTAATTGTTTGCTTTAATTTTCAACAAACCAGACATATGGACTTTTTAATGTTGAAAAACACTAAATCGCATTTATTTATTTTTAATTTTATTTTAACAATTACATTTTGCAATCAAGTAACACTTGGTCAGGAAACTTCTTTGCATTCCCTTTAGGATTCTCTTCAAACCTCCGGAGACTAAACTGCTTCATATCAATTCCTTCTCCTCTCACCGCTCCCTCCGTGGCCATATCTGCTAATATCCTCCCAACCGCCGGCGCCATCTTAAATCCATGACCGGAAAAACCACCACCTATCACCAAATCTTTTCCAAATTCTCCACCAAGAAAATCAATCACAAAGTCTTCATCAGGAGTCATTGAATACATACAAAGTTGAGTAGCCACAGGTCCTTCTGAATCAACCATTCCTCCAAATCTCTCCTTAATCCACTCTTTAAGCTCTTCTAGCTTCACTCCTGTTCCCCATGGCCTCTTGTCGGGGTCGCATCGGTAACCACCGTGGACCCCGACTTTGATTAGTCCTGGATACTCTAAGGACGGAGTTCCATACACGTACGGAGATCCATAAGACGCGAAAGTCGGAAAATCTCCATCTATAGCGAATTTTTCCACGTGGCCTTCTTTGATTCTCCAATAACACACTGTTGTCTCAAGAGGCTCCACCGGAAAATCAATTCCGGCCACCGTTTTCACCAACTTACCTATCCATGCACCTGCGGTTACAATGCATTTTTTACCGTGAAACTTTTCACCTTTAACCGTGTAAACTATTACTCCTCCTTTCTTACGGTCTCTCTTTATATTCGCCACTTTAGTGTTGTCTCTCAACACTGCTCCATGTCTAAACGCAAGTGTTTGGAACATCGAGACGGCTTTGGTGGGTTTTATAACCCCACCAAGATCCGTCAAGACTCCGATCCAGTTCTCCGGAATACTCAATCTTCCAGAAAATTGGTCGAAAACAGCCTTAGAATCCATAACCCGATGAGCTAAGGCGTGTTTACGACACGTGGCGACAACAGAGAGGAGACTCTGCTGGTCTACAGGTCCCATGTCGAATTGTTGAGTTGGGAAATGGACTTTGTATCCGATTTCAGACTGAGCTTGAGACCATAACTTAGTCGACTCTAAAACCATGGCGTAGTAGTAATCCTCCGGGTATGTGGCACGTATGGTGCGTGACTCACCATGAGAAGAGCCACGATGGTGGAGAAAATCGAATTGCTCTACGAGAAGAGTCTTGTAGCCTCTTTTTGCAAGCTGATACGCTGCGGAGCTTCCCATCACTCCAGCTCCGACGACAATTACGTCAAACGAGCCCTCACCGGAATATTCCATAAAAAAGTGAAAAAAGGGAATCTAACAAGAGAAAACAAAGACAGAGAGAAAGAGTTGAGTTGGGTTGAGTTGATGTCAGAGAAGCGTATGGTTCTTGTAGCTACTAAGAAATTATCGAAGCAGACTGTGTTTGACAAGTGGACAATACTGTACTTATAATTATGTCATTGCCCTTATCTTGTGTCACTCTCGTACTCAACTTACAAAAAATTAATTAAATAACGTCGTCATATACTATGCAAAGAAAATTTTATTTTATTTTTCTATCAATAGAGTTAATGGGTTTGATATCTAGAATTTTGAGAATGAATGTTGTAATTATACGTGTTTTATTACAAATAATATAAATATAATTAATGATAAGCTATGATCATATAAAATGTTTTTGAGAAGCGTTTAAATGTGATATTTGTAGTTTTTCCACCGGATATCAATTTAAGAGAACTATGTAGTTTCACGTGATATTTTTTAATATTTAATATATTTTGGGTTATGAGTAGGATTTCTTGGCCTAATTGTTAAAGCAAAACTATAATCTTACTTTATCTGTAATAATCATGCAAATTATACAACTTTTGTAACTCTAAATCTAGTGTAGATGTACTCTCTTTCATGACGCAGCAATGCATGAAATTCATGTAGTATTTAATTCGTAGTTAGCCAATAATATTATTTAAGAGGACCCTGGCTGCTATTTTATTTCAGAATTTCAGTTTATGCTACTTGCTTGGCTTGATGATTAATGAAATTATTTGATGTTGACAGAGAAAAAAAAACCTGACGTGAAAGTGTATTAAATCCATGTTACTTTGTGATTAGGCAATAATATCTAAAAGTTTCCCAAACTAATTATTGGGTTTAGGTTTGGATTTTACTATTTATTGCGCGTTTCTTGAAACAGGACTCCACTAAATGAAAATATTATATTATTTTTTAATCAATTTTATTCTTATAATTAGATCAACAAGATCCGATCTATAGTCAAAATTCATAATCTAAAATTTATTTTTTCCTTCCCTTTGCATTAAAGAAAAATCGAACTCTGGTGCTTGAGGAATAATAAAGTAGTCACTACCACCGAACTACACATCCTCAATAATATTACATTGTTTCTTGTTAGGCAAAAACCTATTATTTTCTCTTTTTTTTTGATAAAGAAAAAGAAAACTATTTTTCATTTCTATATATATAGGCCCTAAATGGTGTTGGCTGAATCCTGAGAAATTGGCTGAATTTGATTTTTCCTCGACCTTTTTTAAAAATGTCACCATTTACATTTGAGGAATGTAGAGGAATTGTGAGGAATCTTTTTTTCTTTTTGTTTTTTCATCTCATTTTTTGACAGTGAATGTATATATATTATATTATTTATGTTCTTTTATCATTTTATGCTCTTTATCATTTTTACTACATTTGCATTTGCATGTAATATGTAAACATTACAACAACAATAATTTGATTGGAAAATATTTATTATGATGATTTAATTATTATGAGATATTAATGTTTTTAGTTACTAATTAAGAAGTAGTTGTTTTAAAGTATTAGTTTGTTTAATTTAAATAAATGATTGAAATTTTTTGTTATTTTATGAGTCACAATATTATATTTCAGTTACTAAACTAATATATGCCGAGAACAGGTGGCTCAATGGTAGTAGTTACTTTACAAATCTTCAAAGCACTGGAGTTCATTCCCTCACCAATAGATGAAATTTATATACAATTGATTTGAGATACATTAAGGGTTTGAGTTAACTCCACTACATAAGGTAGATTAAAAAAGGTTTAGACTAGATTTTGACTATGAATTTAATATTGTCGATCTAGTTATTGACAAAAAAAATTCTGCCAGATTCCACATTCAGCAAAATTCAGCTGTTACCATTTGATTTTAAGTAATTCCGCAAGATTCAGCACAAAAAATAAAAAAAAAATTCTGCCAGATTCTGCATTCAGCACAATTTTGCAGTTACCATTTACACCCATAGAGTTGATGGTTTGATAGCAGTTTTTTTATTTGCATAATTAACTAAATAAATTCTGAATATCTACAAATAATATGAATATAATACGTATTTTGTACACATATACAAATATCATATCTTTTTGTTGAAATTTCAAAATTATATATCAACAAAAAATTATACACAAGGTGGCTGTTCATATGAACAAATCAAATAAGACTGGAAAAAGGAAGAAAAAACACTTAGATTCTTTTTATTTCGAACCAGTGACGAAGGAGAGGTTCCAGCCTATGAGATCCTTTATACTTCAACGAGGAAATATGGTTGTGGATAGGCTTATCAATGACATGTGAAAGGGCAGAGAAGGAGCTTAATCCACCATGAATCTGCAAATTACGTTCACGCCACACATGGTATATAGTAGACTGGAAGGCTAGCCTTAAAAGAATATAATTAAGTCTTCCAAAGGAATGATGAATCAGACTTGACAAAGTAGCAGACCAGTCAGGGGTGATCCCAATGGAGAAACTGAAGGGGCAAGTGAAGAAAAGGTGGTCTCTGGATTCAAACCTCTCACCGCAAAGAACACAAGGCTGTGTTAAACCCCAAAGCTGTTTTCTGGTTCCAGTTGATAGACGATCTTTGATAGCTAGCCAGGATATGAAGGAGTATTTAGGAATCTTTTGAGAAAACCAGATAACTCTTTGCCAAGGGAGGATGAGATAAACGAATCTGATCCAAAGTGGATTTAGCTGAAAATTGAGGTCTAAAGGTATTTGGAGGATGACGCCAAAGAAACAGATCAGAACCAAAAGAAGAATCATGTAAGGATTCTTCACGAAGCTAAGATATTAAAGGCGCAAATCTGCGAGCACCAGCAGGACCAAAGTGCCAAGAATTCTCAAAAAAAGCATCAACAACAAGGGCATTACGATGAAGACCGAAGTAACGAGTACCACTATGGCCAGTAATGTCAATAAGTCTGCCAGCTTTACTCCAATTATCGAACCAGAAGAAAGATGAAAGACTAGATCGAATTTCAATCTTGCAGAGAGGATAAACCTTATCACGAAGCTTTAAAAGCTTTCTCCAAATCCAATAACCTTGTAAACTCTCTTTTGCATCCCAGAAAGAGTTGTGACGATGAAGATAATGCTTCGTCCAAATGACCCACAAAGAATCAAAAGAGGATAGAAGACGCCAAATAAGATGAAATGCGAAAACCTTAGTAGATTCCGTAAGGGGACGAATTCCATGTCCACCTTCTTCCTTAGGGAGACAAACATCAGACCATTTAACCTTAGCCTTGGTAGAAATTGAGGGTGAGCTAGACCAAAGAAATGAGCTACATAAACTTTCAATATCCTTGAAGCATTTGCTGGGAAGTTGAAGTGTTGAACACCAAAAATTGAGAGTACTTAACATCACATATTGAATCAACTGTAAGCGACCAANTACTTAACATCACATATTGAATCAACTGTAAGCGACCAACAAAAGAAAGCTTTTTAGCAGCCCAAGATGTCATACGAGCACGAATCTTAGCTAATAATGGTTCATAATCTGTCTTAGTCATTGATTTGGTGGTCAATGGCAAGCCGAGATATCTTATAGGAAGAGAGGAAATAGTAATACCAGAGTTCGAAGCAGCTTCAACAAGAGAGGAATCATCTTGACCCGCAACAAAAATAGAAGACTTTGTAACATTTATGCATAAACTTGACATTTCACCAAATTTCCTCATAACCTGAAGTTTACCAGCTAAGGAGGAAAAAGAACCATCAGCAAAAACCAATATATCATCAGCAAAGCTAAGATGGGTCAAACCTATATCTTTGTAAAAGGGATGATAATCAAATATAGAATCCTTAGCTGAAGAATTGAGAAGCTTGGAGAGAATATTATTTACAATAACATAGATATATGGCGATAAGGAGCAGCCTTGTCGAATGCCTCTGGAGCTAGTGAAAAGACCTTCAAGATCCCCATTAATAGACACAGAAAAACTCAGTAGAATGGTGAAGTTTAATTGGCTTGCCCACATGACTAGCAAGAAAACTGAAACCCTTGAAGGAGAAAAGATGATTTGATACATTCTTGAAATCAACCCAAAGAGGAATAGAGAACATCTCTGGAGCCAAATTTGCAATAGAAAGAGACCATTCTTGCACAATCATAGGTTTATCACCTACATACCAAAATTTACATCGGAGAACACGATCTTGGCAAAGGTCATCATCAATTCTGAAAAGAGCAGAAGTAGGTTTAACAAAATTAACACCGATCTTGTTCTTCTTATCAGCAGATTCTGTTAACCATAGCGTGAACTGATCCGATATGAGGGGCCTCTCCAATAAAATGTCCGACAACGAATTAGTTTAACGAAAGATAAATATATTGTATTAGTGTTGGATTAGATGAACTTAGTAATCATAAAATTGTAAGAATATAATGGAATGAACAATAGATTCACTTAGGTCTTATCTTAATGAGCTCATCATTCGTTTTTGTTGGAAAAGACAAATCCTTTATCCACTGGTTATTAGTTTATTAACACATATCTTACATTTTCTTGAATGGATGCTCATTAGAAAAGAATATTTAAGCAACTTGTAGGAACAACTTGTAGGAACAACTTGTAGAAATTTATGTGATTTTTACGTAATTGCAATGTAGCCACTTATGTTTTTGTGTCTTGATCTTGGTTTTAAAATTATTTGATTACAGTATATATTATCAAATACTTCATTTACTCATGAATAAAACGTTACAAGTGTCTTAACATAAATGGATATAACTAAAGGTTAAGCCTATATTCTAATTCATTACAACAAACATAGTAATTTAGAGATCGATAATCAATCAGAACAATAATTGTTAAGTTTCCATATGAAAATTATAATTATCAAAGAGTGTCTATTCTTAAAGAATTATTGTTTGGAAAGGTCCTTTAAATTTTTTCGGCCAACAATATATCGAATGTCTAATTAAAATATAGAAGTAGAGAATTCATGTCTTAAAATGCATTATCAAGAAGGGATATAACAAAGGGTATCAAAAATCTAAAAATTCTCGATCGTAAAAATTTTGAAGTTTTTTTATTCTATTTTCTCTATTAAGTAAGTCGTAATTGAGTGCTCTTTTTAAATCGTTAGTTGAGGTTGTCCACATCTGAATAAGAAAAAGGAGTCACGGAATCATTGTTGTCGTCATACTTACATTCAATAGTAAAACTACAAAAAATGGATCATTGCTTTTGGGAAATTATTTTTTGAAAATGGTATTAATAATTGGACATTATTGGCACGAAAGTTTAAATATTGTCACGTCAAGTAAAAGTGTGTTTAAATACTTCTCTAGACATGAAAGAATTACAAATTCAGGAGAATGACAGTTATGGTTTCAAGGAAAATGGGAGGACTCACTCTAAAACAATATTGAACCCTGTACTTGTGAAGCTGAATATGTCAATCACCAAGCCCTCAAGTTAGTCAAAAGCGTCAGTACTATTATTTTTTATAAACTCACTGCATTTATTGGTTTGGATGGAATTTTGTAGAGAGTTTTATGAAAATAGGCATAAGCCTTTTTTTGAGATTTTAATAACATAATTAAGACAAGTTTTTCCTTACCAATGAGTTGAGCGAGCATTAATGCAAAGCTATTGTGTTAATACATGTTATGTTTTTTTTTTTTCGCTTAAACCAACATTATGTGTCTCCAAAATTAAGTATTTTAAAAAATATAATTAAGGCCAGAATTTTGTGAATTATTTACCTCAACTTTGGTTTGACCGTTTAATATAAAGAGTTAAGTTGGAAAAAAATAATGGTAATATATACTAGAAACAGCTTTAAATTTTGAAATACATATAAATAATTTTAAAATACTAAATTATGAAATACACTAGGACTCTTCAATTTGGTAAAACTGAACCGAACCGAACCGATCTGAACAAAAAAAATAATATGGTTCGATTTTTGGTTCTACTATACAAACCGTATGGATACAATATTATTAAAACCTTAAGATACATATATGGTTTGGTAATAAACCGACTAAACCGATCAAACCGAACAAAACCACTTATATATAATATTTATAATATATATATATATATATATTAGTTATAATATAATGATATACATGTAAAATATTCAAACACATATAATTATATGTAATGATCTAGCTCTAATATAATAGTATAGTAAAATAATTAAACATATAATATCTTTTAATAGCGGTTGCTAGTCAAAATCATAAGCCGAGCACAAGCCTACCTGCGGATTATTAGTTTTGTAATGATCTATTTTATTTTTTTTTTTTGTGTGCCTACCAAATTTTTTTTCATGATAATTTTACAAATAGTTTTTATGATAATTAACATTACTAATTATGATGTCATAGTTATAAAAAATTAATTTATATATTTAATGTTATAGTAATATTTATTTTCATAATTTATAAACATGGTGAATAAATTATAAAGTATTAAATAATACAAAAAACTGACAAAATTTAATTCAACTAAAAAAATTTATAGTTTTGGTATAAAACTGAATAAACCAAAAACCAAGACTATCGAAACCAAACCATACCATTATATATATGGTTCAAATATAGTAGATAATGTTCATAAACCGAAAAACCAAAAAACCAAATAAACCAAATCAAAACCGAACCAAAATCCGGATTGAACAACTCTAGTATACACATACAAAATAACGTATTATTTTAACAAAAAAAAGTAGTCTAACATAGAAAACTTTAAATCATACTTACAGACTAGAAAACGTATATAGTTTAAAAGTGTTGGAAAAAACATATTCTCGAAAAGAACATGTATAATATATATCTAATATATATATATATATATATATATATTGTCAACATTGGATTGGATCGACAATCCTCGATCCATAGCTTAAAACCCACCCCTAAAATTCATTTTTTAAGCTACCATAATGCAGTCGGTATGAATCGAACCTTGGCGCCAAGTCATAGCTGGATCATCCTAACCACCAGATTGACAACAACTCGGCATATCATAATATTTTATACCAGAAAATATTAAACTAATTTAAGAATATTGAACTCAAACTGATTAGTATACACTCGAAGATCATAAATAAATTGGTTTAAAATCTTAAGGTATACAGTCATGCATAATAACTGGAACTGAAAAATCGAATCAAATCAAATCGAAATAAGAGTAAGTAAACTGAATTGGAATCGGCTAAATAATCGAACAGTTCCTAAATTTGAGAATCGAAAGAATTGGAATCAAACTGAGAACTGAATAGTTACTCGAAAGAACCAAAATACAATTGTATATCAAAATATATAGAATTTAATAATCTAAATATCCAAAATTTTAGTTCTAAATCTAAAATTTTTAATTAATTTGAATCAAAATTACTAAAAAAACTAAAATTTTCATTTTTTAATAATTAATTTATGGTTTTTTATGATTTTTTTTTTGGTTTTAAAAAAAATTAAATATAACTACCTGAACCGAAACCGAACCAAAATCGAACCAAATTTTAATAAGTACCTATTGGTTACACATTTCAAGAACCGAAAGAACCGAAACTGGAATCAAACCAAACAGAAATTTCGTTGGTACCCAGTGGTTACCACTTTTCCAGAACTGAAAGAACTAAAAAACAAAGAATCAACCGAACCTAACCGAAGAACCTAATGCCCATGACTACTTTATATGGAAATAAGATTGATTAATATTCAACCAACCATCTAAAAAAAAAATATTGTAAATGAAAAACTTAAAAAGAAAAAATAATAAACCCTACCTAAATACTAATCAATCAAATCTGATTAAAATTTACGCAGACCAAGAGAATTTTAAACCTTAATTTAGGATTAGTGACCCAACTCGATTAATATATACAACATCTTTCACAAAAACGTTTTAAAAGCGTACCCCTCAATTTTTTTTCACTTTTTTTTATATATAAACTACGTTTTGTTCAAAAAGTAAATCAAAATTTTATCCATAAAACATTGTAGTGCAAAAACAATATTAAACTTTTACATCGCAACTCTATAATTTACAAAAATTTTAATTATTAACTACTAAACTAAAAATTTAATAAATGAAATAAACATAAATTATTAACTAGCAAACTTGTATATAAAGCATATAGATATAAGAAACTAAATTTTGTAGTGTAAATAAGCAATTTAAATATGTACAGTGATTAACTAATTTACCAAATCATAATCATTTTAAAACGAAAGAACAATAAACCGTTATTTTGTATTAGTGAACCCAAGTCATAAAATCTAAAATGAAAAAGATTAGTGATATAACTCTAAAGTACTAAATTTAAAACATTCGAAATTAAGGTTTTAAAAATGAAATATGAGTAAATTTACCTAGTATGTAACTTGGCAATATCAAACTAAGTAGTTGTGATCTAGTGGTTTTCATTTGAAAAGGAAGTTGTCATGTTGTTCTAAGCCATGAATCAATTCTTCTCAAGTGCGAAATTGGTAATCATATATTTGGCCACCAGATATCTAAATTCGGGCCGTATCTAGCCCTAGGAGATTGGTTTGGGTTTGGGTCCAGACTCTTTCTTGTTAACAAAAAAAAAGCTTGGCAATATCCAAACATAATGATCACTTAATTTACGAAATAATAATAGTCCAAATGAAAGAATATTAAACCCTAAATTATGATCAATGACTAACTAATTAATATACAGTTCAGGGCGTGTTTTACCACGTGTGACATGGGATATATCACAGGGCCCAAATAATTGAAAGCCTATTTTAAAAATATCATATCGTTTTTTCATTAAGTTTTACTGTTTTTTCTTTAAGTCTTAGGATTTTTTAACGATTCTATATAACTGAAATTAAAGGTCCTAACAAATTAAAAGTTTATTTTTAAACTATTATACAATTTTTTTTTTGAAACTTAGGGCTAAAATTTTTTTTCTTCTCATATTTTATTTTAGTAACACAGAGCTTTCTATTTATCCGAAACAATCCTGATACAGTTGTAGGTCGTAATAGGGTAATGGAGAAAACTTTAGATCGTATTTAAAACTAGAAAACCTATATCAAAATGTACTACCAGTTAATCAATTTTAAAATTACATTATCTATGGTTTACATGCAAAAAAAATTATATAACATGTATACATGTAAATTTGGTAAATAAATAAAGTTACGTATCAAAAAAAAAGTGCATCATTTTTTAAGTATATATGCATATATATATATATATATATATTATACACTTTGTCAAAGTATAAATATCTAAAACAGTGCATCATTTTTTCATTACATACTTACAAACATGTATTTATAAATTATAATATGATTCGAATTCGAATGTACATATAGCAAAATATTTGAATATGAATGTTAAAAGGCTACGTGATTACTATCCGAAATCTATAGTTCAGATTAATGTAGACACTTGTCACTCTAATTCAAAAAGAAAAATCAATAAAGTAGTAATTAACCAGACTAGAATTTATTAAAAGCTAATGCTATTACCTTTCCGAGTTGACGAGATGAGTGGGGCGATTGTGAGTGCGACGCTGGCATCGGGCGATAGGGCGAATGATATTATGATGATGGAGTCATGTGACAAGGATCGACCACCGGAACAACCGGGAGAGACTAGTTTGGAGGGAGTAGTAGTTCCGGCTTTGGTTGCAGGAGAGAAAAATGCGGTGATGATGGATGTAGGAGAGAAGTCTGGTCAGATTTTTACGCCTATAATGTCTGTTCAACCTATGACATGGGCTGCAAAGGTTTCAGGATCGAATGAAGGGGGGATTCCGGTTCCAGAATTTGCTTTGGAAGAGGGTTTGTGAGGTCGAAGTGCAGTATTGAATTTCCAAATGGTAAAGCGGGTGAAGCAGTTGTTACGATTGAGAATGAGATACTGGATACAATGAATGAGTTGTGGAAACACTGTATGATTGTTAAAGTTCTTGGCGGAAGTGTGGAGTTACCAGTTTTGAATCGAAAACTTAGGGAGTTGTGGACGCCGGTTGGGGAGATGATTGTACCAGACCTGCCTCGAGGCTTTTTTATGATTCGTTTGGGAAAAAAGGAAGAGTCACTACAAGAAAACATGCCCGATTCCTACGACAGATTCCGTCGGATAATGCATGTTTACATCCTAGGACCAACGACAGTTAGGAGCACCAGGTTGATAGATATAGTAGTAGGCACCACGATAGTGGTTCGCTAGAATTCTATGTCTAAGTCGAGAATTGGTTGAATGTGCCCTGAATAGTTTCCTGAATTGATTTCCTGTTTCCCGATGAATTCCATGTGCCTGAGCTTTTATTTATTGATTTTCATATTGTTTATTGCTTTGTTTCGTTCCCACTTTTATTTGATTTGTCTTAGGTTAAGTTTGGTTAAAGATTGATAGTGTAACCATTGGTCTTCGTGGATTCGATTTTTAAGTGCTACATCGATACGATACGTACGAGAGGTTAAATTAGTATAATTAACCTTGTATCACACAGTTTGGTGGAGTTGGAAATGGAGATGTGAGCATAGTTTTGGAGAAACGAAGGTATGGAGAGATAGAGTTAGATTCATTTGGGTATTATGTAAGGAAGTAGTGAATGCATATAATATTGCTATCGCGGATAGACAATTAAAACAAACTGAATCCTGAATGATTTGTTGGTCCTTACCAAGTGAGTCATGGTGGAAGATCAATACGGATGCGGCTTTACAGGGTCAACCGGGTATAGTGATGGCTGGTGGAGTGTTACGTGACTCGAGAGGAGTCTGGTGTGGTGGTTTCTCCTTACATATCGGAGTGTGTTCAGTACCTTTAGCCAAACTTTGGGGAGTATACTACGGGTTGTATATAGCATGGGAACAACGAGTTTTAAGACTAGAGGTGGAGGTGGACTCGAAGATTGTAGTTGATTTTTTGACAGGTGGGATTGAAGATTCTCATCCCATGTCTTTTTTGGTACGTTTGTGTCATAGTTTTCTCACAAGGGACTAGACAGTCCGCTTCTCACATGTGTATAAGGAAACCAATCGTCTTGCGGATGGATTGACCAGCTATACGTTTTCTTTGCCCCTAGGTTTTCACTATTTTAATTCGGTTCCTAAGGATGTTAGTCAGTTATTGTTTGATGACTCAATGGGTCTCACATGGCCTAGAGAGATGGTTGTTTGATTTTTTTTTTTTGAATACAGGTTAGGGAGACTTTTTCCTACTTTTCTTCAACCCAAAAAAAAAAGTAATTAACCAGACTAATATATAATACACTTTTTGTAACGAAATAACAAAGACTTACGGTAAAACCAGCAGCAACAACAACAACAACAACAAAATTGAAAAAGATGGAAAAGAAAAATGAAAAAAAAATTTGCAAACGTTGGTGAGAATTAGGGAGGATACACTTGTCATTTTATATGATTATTATGAATGCCTTTTTTTAACAATAAATTCCTTCATGTACCTGTTTTGACAAGTTTATAATTTCTTAATGCTTTATCAGTAATTAACTCATTTTTTGTATGTGGTTTAAAGGTGATTTAAGGGTTTGCTCACAGATTAAATCTGATGAAATTGTAAATTATGAGTTTCGGTTTCCAAGTCTTGAACTTGGTAAAGGCCATAACCAATGTAGCAACTAGTCTTGGGCATTTGGTTTTTCGATTTGGTTTGGTTCGGTGATTTTTGGTTTTTTTTGGTTCTAAAATATGATAACCAATGGGTATTTATTAAACTTTGGTTCGATTTCGGTTCAGTTCTGGTTTTTTTGGTTCTGGAAATGTGGTAAGCAATTAATACCTATTAAAATTCGGTTCGATTTAGTTTGGTTCCGGTTCCAAAAAAATGGAACCGAATTAGTCCCAAAATAGTATCGGTTCGGCTCTAAATGGTTAATTTTTCAAAACGTAACAAAAGTAACCAAACATCCGAAAAATATGATTAGCTGTAACCAAAAGTAACGAGAATATTTTAGTACTAATTAGTTTATGTTCCTATATGGTAACTTTTGGTTCTCATAATCGAACCGAACAGAAAAAATAACTAAAGTTACCTAAAAATTGGAATCGGATGGTTCTTTGCTAGGAACCAAAACCAAATCGAGAACCGAAATTATCTAAAAATTGGAATCAAATATTTTTTTATGGAATTGGTCATTATGCACAAGCTTAGTAGCAACAAATTAGTGGGGAAAAAAATTCATGAAATACCAAGATTATAGGAAGTAATTCATGAACTTGAAATTTTGTTATAGTGGAAACTCCTTAATCCTTATGTATTTCTTAATTTTTATCTATGTTCTATAACTACAAGCTTAAGTTAATTGCTAGTAAAATAAAGCTTTGTAAGCATGAATTTTTGGTTGGTTACGTCTTTGTGAGTAATTTATAAAGTTTGTTGAAAAAAGTACATTCCATCTGAATTTCAAATAATTAAAGGTTAGTTACGTAGCTGGTCCACAAGCAAGATAACTAAGTTCATTACCAACCGGTTCCGGACCGAAATGACCTAACATATTTAACCCTTATCTTGGATCGCAGATGCGACCTGGGTGGGAGTCAAAGTGGGGGGACCTCTCTAACGCTTGTGTCTATTTCATTTGCTGTCAAGTATGCTCCCCATGCATAGACTACGTACTAATAGTACTTTTGGAAAGAAAGATATAATATGTGAACATAACATCAAGTTACAAATGTAACTCTCGACCTGTAGAGTTTTAGGAAAAAAAGGTTGTATTGATAATTGTAGTTACAAGTATATATAGAGATTTACGAGGAGAATAAGATAAAACCCTAAATATAAAGATTTTCATATCTTTATCTCAATACCCCCCTCAAGTTGGTGGTGAGATGTCTTGAACCCCTAACATGGATAATAAATAAATAAACTTAGGCATATGTAAGGCTTTGGTAAGACGATCGGCTGGTTGATCATGTGTAGATAAATGCTCGGTGACAATGAGCTTGGAAGTAACTACATCTCGAACAAAATGACAATCCATTTCTACATGTTTCGTACGTTCATGGAATACTGGATTGGCAGCTATATGTATCGCCGATTTACTATCACAATACAAAGTCATAGGAGCCTCATGATCAATACCAAACGATGCAAGAAGTTCCTTAAGTCATTTCAACTCTTTCAATGCATATGCCCTAGAATGATATTCAACTTCAGCAGAGAACAAAGAAACTGTGTCTTACTTATTTGTTTTCCATGAAACCGGAGAATTTCCAAGAAGAACGAAATAAGTACTGAGAGACCGACACGTAAGGGGGCACGCTCCCCAATCAGCATCACAATAAGCGGTGAGATGAAGAGTTGAATCTGACCGAAGAAGTATACCTTGACCACACGTTCCCTTCAACTGCCGCACTGTACACAAGGCTGCATCCCAATGTTCTTGTAGTGGTTTATGCATGAATTGTGACAAAATATGAACGGTGTAAGAAAGTTTTGGCCATGTGAAAGTAAGATAGATCAACCTTCCTACCAAATGACGATACGGTAAAGGATCCACAAGACGTGGTCCTGAAGCAGTGGACAACTTGTGATTAGGTTCTATTGGGATTGAGGAAGGCTTGCAGCCCAATAAACCTATCTTAGCAACAATGTCTAAAGCATACTTTCGTTGGGAAATAAAGAATCCTTCAGCATTCCGGGCAACCTCAATTCCTAGAAAGTATTTCAATTTCCCCAAATCTTTCATATGAAAGCACTCACCAAGATAAGTCTTGAACCGTTGAAGTGTAGAAAGGCAATTGCTTGCAACGACAAAATCGTCAACATATATATCAAAATATGAATACACACCTGCGACTTTGTGTAAGAGAAATGTGATGGGTCAGCTTTGCTTTGAACAAAACCATACGAAAGAAGAGCAGTGCTGAGTTTGGAGAACCAACATCTAGGAGCTTGCTTCAATCCATAAAGGGATTTTTTTAGTAGACACACAATATTAGGATCCGCTAGCTCAAAGCCTGGTGGATGCTTCATATAAACCTCTTCATCCAAATCGCCATGTAAGAAAGCATTATGTATAACCATTTGATGTACCTCCTAGTTCTTTGCCGTAGCAACATCAAGTAGAATTCGTATTGTTGATTGTTTGACAACGATGCAAATTTTTTAGAGTAATCTACACCTTCCTGTTGGCGATTCCCTAGTGCAACCAACCTTGACTTGTGTCGAGAAATTGTGCCATCAGCATTATACTTGATTTTGTAAACCCACTTGGAACCAATGGCCTTCTTCCCTGGAAGTAACGTTGTTTTAATCCAAGTATTGTTCTGTTTTAATGCCGAATGTTCATCCCACATGGAGTCTCGCCAAACCTCTTCTTCACTTGCCTCTTTGTAAGTAGTAAGTTCATGAGAAAAAGTAATGGCTGCCAAGAAAGCTGTATGTCGTGGAGAATAAGCAGCATTAGAAACATAATTGCAAATAGGATACACTGTCTTACCTGAGACCGAAGAGGAACCCAAGACCGATGAAGGAAGAGGAAGAGGAAGAGAAGAGTGTGTATTTAGTTTGGCTGCATTCGTAACAAAATGTTTGAGTAAAACCGAAGGTTTCCTTGTCCGATGTCCATGTCCAAGAAGTTCCGGCAAACCTGGTGACTGTGGTTCAACAGGTAAAGATGTAGAAGAATCAGATGTATCATCGAGAACAGGTGATGAGTCAGGGTGCAACGGAGAACCCAGCAGCACATGCATAGAAGATTCTGAAGGAGAAGACGTTGAATAAGAAATACGAGACCAATCATCAACATAAGAATCACATATACTTGTAGTTTTGGAACACGAGCCACAGAAAAACTCGGAAAAACATCCTCTTGAAACTGAACATCACGGCTATGGAAAATTTCCTCACTGTCAACATGATATAATGTCCAGGCCTTTTTGCCATATGGGTAGCCTAGAAAAATACACCTCCTGCTACGTTCTCCAAACTTATCCTTGTTGCGAGCTCGTCTGTGAGCATATGCCAAGCAACCAAAGACACACAAGTAATTATATGTCGGAGGTGTACCATGCAACAATTCATAAGGTGTTTTACCATGAAGTAAGGGACTTGGTGTACGATTGATCAAGTAGGCTGATGTAAGAACACTCTCTCCCCATAATTTAACAGGCAACCCTGCTTGAAACAAACAAGAATGAGTGACATTAAGTATATGTCTATGTTTCCTCTCCACCCGTCCATTTTGTTGTGGAGTATCAACACAAGACGTTTGATGTAGAATTCTTTGTTCCCTGAGAAATGATTTCAAAACAAAAACTCAGATCCATTATCAGTACGAATAGGCTTGACAGTTTTCGTGTACTGTCTCGTTGCCATAGAGAAGAAGTTCTTCAGAATTTGTGCAACTTTTGGTTTTTTTAACATTAGAAATACCCAAACGGCTCTTGTATAATCATCAACAATAGTCAAAAAATATGACGCACCACATGTCGATGGCGTACGATATGGTCCCCAAACATCACAATGTATTAACTCAAAAGATGTCGAAGCTTTATTAGAGCTTTCATTGAAAACAGAACGAGTTTATTTAGATAAAAAAAAAATGTCATAAGACCCTTGACTCTCAAAATTAACTACTGATTTATCGAATAAATGTAGTGAATGCAAAACTTTAGAAGACGGATGTCCAAGTCGACGATGCCATCGAACATCTGGAGACAACGTAATAGCAGCAGCAGAAACGGGACTAGCCTTGGTGACATTAAGTCCCGTGAAGTAATACACACCCCCACTCTCTTCACTAGCTCCAATCAGGGTCCTCATGAAACGGTCTTGTAAAAGACAGTGTATCAGTAAATATAGCAATGCCACCAGTTTGCTTGAGAAACTTAGAAACCAAAATCAAAGTGCAGTTAAAATCAAGAACATAAAGCATAGAATCAAGCGCATAATCATCTCGGAGAAATAGTTTCCCAGAATGTGTAGCACGAGATCGTCGACCATTAAGGAATGTGACCGACGAAGAACCAATCAGAAGAATATCAGAAAAAATAGACTTATCTTCGGTCATATGATGTGAAGCCTCTGTATCTAAAATCACATCAGTTATAAGTGTTTTACCCAACATTCGATTAGAGATAACTTGCTTTTGTTGTCACTAAAGAAGACCAATCAGTTATGCCACTTGGTTAGAAGAAGGAAACACAAGAGATGATGCAGCAGCTACATTCGCTTGAGATGGACTTGAACGACCACGACCACGACCTGAGTTCGTCTGACAACCCCTTCCCCTTGTAGAATCACGACCACATTGCTGTTGCTGTTCCAAATACCAATCTTGAAAACCATGAAGCAAGAAACACTCAGAGATATCATGACCCTTTCAATTACAGTGTGTACAAAAGCGTTGCACATCACGATTTCGAGAAGATGCGACTACAGGTGCAGTAGGTGATGAAGAATCTTGCTTGATGGAGAAGCCAATAGGATCAGCGACAGTCTCTTGTGAGCACATAGAGAGTAAGTGCTGTTCATCCTTAATAACATGCGCATACACAGTATTAAGATCAGGCATCGGGTCTTCGTTGATAAGCTGAGAGCGAATAGCATGAAAACGAGAATCACCAAGACTAAAGAGAAATTTGTGAAGCCTAGAATCCTCTATTTCTTTTTCAATATCATGTGCAGCCTCACACGAGCATGAACGAGTACTCTGTAAGTCCTGAAGTTCTTCCCAAAGTTTATAAAGATGACCAAAATATTCAGCAACAGATTGACTTCCCTGTTTGCAATTTGTAATTTGATCCTGAACAAATGCCTGCGAACACCATTCTTCACAGAGTAACGACTCTTGATTGACTCCCATAGTTTATAAGCATTAGGGACATGAGAAACAGTAGACCGAATCGTAGGATCTATCGATGTTCTTATCCAACCAAAGATCATGGAATTGAGAACTGTCCATTGAGAGAGCTCGTTTCTGCGGTTGGTTTCACAATAGAACCATTGATAAAACCTATCTTTTGCTTAGCATAAAGGGAATTTAAGAGCTCTGTGGCCCATTCAGTGTAGTTGTCACCATGGAGAATCATTGGAGTTATCAAGCTTCCAGGGTTATCAGAAGGGTAAAGTGTGTATAGAGAAAGAGGGGTAGAAACTACAGACCTGTTTTGATATGAAGTAGAAGAATCAACCGACATGTTTATCAAACTGAAGAAGAAAATTAGGGTTAGGGTAGAAGGTAGAAGATGGGTGATTTTAGAGAGAATTAGGATTAGGGTAGAAGGTAGGAGATGAGTGATTTTAGAGAGAATTAGGGTTAGGTTCTGCTTTGATACCATGTAGAGTTTTAGGAAAAGAAAGCTTGTATTGATGATTGTAGTTACAAGTGTATATAGAGATTTACAAGGAGAATAAGATAAAACCCTATTCCATATATTTATCGCAATACGACCACTCTTATAAATATACTAAGACGTATAACTTTTGTTTGTTGTAGCGCCGTAGTGCGTTTCCTTCCTTGAAGTTGAGAGCTTAGACCCGAGTTCTTTCTTTAACGTCTAGTATGAGTGTGCCAAGGCATTCTTTCAAGCAGCAAGGAAATTAAATCCAATGAAAACTCTGTCACTCAGGTTTCGTTTGGGCTCAGGTCTGGTTTTGTGGATTTTGGTTTTCAATTCCAATGTTTATGACTCATTCATGTATTTTTATTTTCTAAATCGAATTTGGTTCATATTTAGATCAGATTTGGGTATAGATTAAGTTATGGTATCTTTATTTAATTTTTTAATTAAAATTTAAAATGAAAGTAATAAAGATTTAACATTAAAATTTGAAAAAGCTACACTTAATAAAAATATACCGGATACCCAGATTCATTATTCAATTTGAGTACATAAATTTGAAATTTTTCTGAATATTTTGTCGGGTTCAGTTTCTTTTAATTTAAATATCAAATGCTATGCCAAAAGCTACAAAAATATATTGTTTCGACGGACAACAATTTTATTGCGACTGATTTGTCCATTTAGAATAACATGTTTTGTGGTAGTTACAATGTTGTTCTAGTAATAACGATATCATATAGTGTATATATATATATAGAACCGCTAATTTTCATATATTTATGGTTTGGTCGAGTAATAAAATTAAATACTTATATTGGCTTGCTTGAATTAAATACTTGTCAAAATAAGTACTTGCAAAAGTAAGAAATACTTAAGTTGCTTGATCCGATTAGTTAATTATTCAAAATTGCTAATTAAATTTTAATAATATTAGTTCGAAACAAAGCACAAACAAAAAAATAAAACAAGAACATTCGAAAGAAACACAAAGAGATATGAAAATCATAAATCTGTTAGATCAATTTGATTTTAAGTATACATCAACCAAAAATTATATTTTTGTATAACTGTCTAAAGTTTTAACAAATAATTGTGAATTGAGATAAAAGATATTTATGATAAAGATCTAAATATTTGACTTAACATGTAATTATTAAAAAAATTTACAGTTCAGTTTCTTTTTAAAGTGTTAAATTTAATTTCAAAGTATTTATAATTATAAATATAACGAGTCACGTACTAACGAGCCGACCATTGACTTTTTATTAGTATTTGTTACTTGACTTCTACATATAAATAATGTAATTAACTCACTTACTATTTAACTTGACTATATTAGGTATTTAGGGGGGTTTTATTCAAATATGATTTCTAAAAAGTTTGAATGAGTATAATAATTATAGAGTCTGGTGAACTTTTACATAATTAAAGAATCTTATAGATTTTTCTACAATTTTTTATCAAAAATTTATACATAATCTCACGTACTCTTAGGTAATCTAACATAATATCAAACTCTTTCATAATATATTACTGTATAATCTTATTAATATATTTTTTAGAGTTTTATATTTTGTATTTTTGTAAATATTATTTTTAGATTTTATCTCACCTTCAAATTTTTGTGAATAGATTTTTTTTTATATGTTCCATCTTATATGAAAATTTGTTCTTTTTAGATTTTAAACATATATTATCACTGAAAAAACTGATATAAAATTAGTTAATATTGTTTTATTGCAATAATTATCCCTAGTTATATATTATTTCATTTTAATTTTACTAAAAAATATTTTTATTTTCTAAAAAATATGTTTTTTAGAAAATAACTTTAAAATTTTGGGGTAACACCTAAAATTGTGAAAGATTCTTTTTATCAACAAAAAACTTTGTAATCAACAAATAAATAACACTAAACTTTAAAAGATTTGTAAAAGTCATTTGAATTTATTTTATTTTAATAACATATGACTTTGAATGTGTTTTAAAAATCTTCTATCAAATAACACATAAATTGTAATGATTGTAAATAAGATTTTCTTTTTAAAATATCAAAATCAATAACACACAACTTTAATAAACTTTCCAAAAACTAAGATTGAATAACATAAAACTTTAAAAGAGTTATAACTCTTTATAAATCATAGAACCAATAAATCCGACCGTACCATGTGGTAGACAATCATCGTTCTAGATTTAATAATAGACACAAAAGGATTAATTTAAGTTGCTTTCGGGAATTTTGTATTTGTTGGAGTTACAATTTACAACGATCATATTAAATGAAGCTAATTATATCTATCTTTTTCTGTGTGATCTATAGAAAGATTCATAGGCCAAGACAAACTAGGGAATAATTGAAACTGGATAGTTCATATTTTGATATTGATTTTATCAAAAAAAAATACTGAAGTGTTATTAAAAAAAAAATCAATATCAAAATATTAACAACATAATTTTTTGTTGTTGTTCAGTACTCATAATCTTCCATCATGGTTTCTAGGTAAATTTTTTTTTATTCTTTTCTAGATTTTTTATACCTTGGTATAATCAATTATATTATTCTTATACCTTTCATATGATTTCTTTCATTGATGTATTTATGTTCCAACACCGCAAAGAAACACAAGGTTAGTAAAAAATTTAACAATTTAAAACATATCATTTTTTTCATTTAAAAATAAAATTCAAACCTTGAGACACACGATTTGTGTACAAGAGTTTTATATAGAAAAGGCTGGATTTCCATTTGATCTTTGAAATACAAAACGATTTTGCTATAACATACAACTTTTGTATTTTTATCGCATTAATGTCTACTAATCATAAGAACACTCCAAAACCAATGAAATTTATGTACAAAGTTTACTTGATGAGAGACATGGATGCAAGATCAAGTCTTTTGTATGGTAAAACACTTCACATCTTGCGAAAAGGAAAAATATGTGTTGAACTTAGAATTCTTTCTGGTGATAGAATTCGTGATATTATACTCTTAAATCAAACCGAACTACGAAATTCTTGCGTATGTTTGTGATGATTTCTTAAAACATATAATATTTAAATTATATGTTGAATCTTTTTTTTTCTCTTTCACTTATTGCCTATTATGTAATATTTTATTTTTTATAAAATTATAATACTATGTTTTTGAAATTTTTAGTATAAATGAATTTGCATTGATCAATATTTTATCGTAGAATTTGCTTTGATCAATATTTTTATCTATCATTATGAATGATGATTCTATAAAAAAAAAAACCTAAGACGAAAAATAAAAAGAAAGAGGACAAATTCTTCATGATAAATCATGTCTAATACTAACCTCTCTATACGAAAATTTTAAACATTAACCAAGATGCATAAATTATTTTTTATTTTGAAAATTTTGAATATATTAAACTAAATCTATTTTAAAATTAACATTATTTTAGTATTTTTTATAATAATTTGATAATTTCGTAAAATCAACAATCAACCATTTTTAAAATTTCACTTTCACAAATAACAAGAATTTTAGTATATTCCTTTTTGATTAAAATTTTATCTTATTGTTAGACAAAAAATACAGAAAAAATAATTTAAATCTTATCACCAAAAAATAGATTATCATATGTCAACTAAGGTAGTTATATATTAGAGTATATCAACAAAATTAACCACAAATTGGAAACTAACTTTATCAATAATTACGATCTTCATAACTTAACTAGATTTTCGATAACAATTATATAACCTAACTAAATTTTCAAAATAATTTCAGATTATCATATGCAAACTAAGTTAGTTATGTATTCGAGTATATCAACAAAATTAACAACAAATTCGGAAAACTAACTTTATCAATAATTATGACCTTATACATAACTCAACTAGATTTTCGATAACAATTATATAACCAAACTAAATTTTCAAAACAATATCGGATTATCATATGTCAACTAGTTAGTTTTAAACTCCACTAAAAACAGAACATATGTATGGCATAAAATATGATACAATCTTTTATAATTTATTTAGTATATCTTTTAAACCAAATTCACCCTAGTACACTATTATGTTTAAATCTCTCTCCCTCCCTCTATATAAACTTACCCTAATACAAAACTATAACCATCAAAATTCGTATAAAAAACAAATACTACTTTCTCCATTCTCAATAAAATGGTTCTTCATTCTTTCTCAGTTCTTATACCAATCAGTCAACAATGGAAAATCAAAGTCAAAATCATTCGATTCTGGAAAATCTTCACAAAAAAGTATGGTCAAACCATTGAAATGGTTTTTCTTGATAACAAATAAGTATGTTTTTATCAATCTTGCCCAAAATTTCTAATTGTTTTTTGAAATTTTGACTAGAAAAAAATCTTCGTTATTTTCAGGGTACAAAAATTCATGCAACTGTAAAGAAAGATCTGATTAGAAAATTTGGTCATTTTTTGAAAAATTAATTTTGGACAGCTTATTTCGTCTGGATTTTGTTACGAATCACGAAACGGGACAAATTCCGGACAAATTTGCTTGTCGTGTCTTAAATTGGAAATTTGTGTCGTTTTTTTCTGGATTTCCAGGCACAGTTTAGACAGACAAACAAAATTGTAATGCATCCACACAGATACAGGTAACATAATTTCTAGACGAGTGAACAATCCTTGTCTGGTTTTTCCATAGTGTTTGTAACGGTTTTGTTTTGTCTTAATTGTTTTAGACAATTCTAGACACAATGCTATGGACTAAAAATGTGGTCACATTCCAGACTAATTCCAATAATTTTGGTTCGTCTGAAACATATTTTAATAAAAATATATAATATATGAATATATATAAATATTAGTTATCACTATTCAATTAGCAAACAAGAATAAATAAAAACCAAATCAAAATTGATTTGCTTAACTAACAGTCACAATAAGTTTAAGGCAATGTAAACAGCAAATCTTGGAGCATTGATAGTTGTGTTTTGTTCAAAAAATCAAAAGCAGAGGCAGATGGAGAATGTTACATTTGTGCTGCAAATGTTGGGTTCAGTTATTGCATAAGAGCCACAAGGAGGTGAGCTATTGTTTCCTTCATTCCAGCAATCTCAGCAACTGTGACAGGAGAAACAGCTTGTGGTGGAGCAACTGACTCATCCGTTGAGACAAGGCTTCCCAATCCAACGTGCTGTCCACTAGGAGTGAGTGTTTCCTGAAATAATTACCAATGAATTCACAAATGTTAACCATTCAATAGTTTGAAAAAGTTACGGAAACACCAAGAAGACAATGTGATGATTGTATCGTCAAAGGATTATCAAAAGACAATTAGACTACCAACGAAAATGCAAGAGCTAGATATTGGTTTAGAACAAAACTAACATTAGAACTCTAATACTCTACATCTAGCAAACCAATACCAAATATATATGTCTTTAAAATAAAGCAATTGAAAAAAAAAGAGAAAACAGAGAACTTTTGATTTATTTAATTGGTTTTTCAAGATGTCTGCAAAGTGTTACAATGATGAACTTATATAGAAAACTCTGAAACCCTAAACTAATTACAGCTGGAACTCTTATCTTTACAATATGGGGATTGAAGAAGATCAAATCTGTTTCTCAGAGTAAAAGAGCCGTTGCAGGTGCTTTTGCATGAGGCTTCATTTGCTACAGTGTTAAGCGTTTGTTGTACTGTTTTGTCGTGAGGTGCACTGCTTTGTTGACTGAGTTTGATGTTACACTTGATGGGCTTATGTGTTGCTGAGCCCAGTTCTTTATTGGCCTGATATTAGAGAGTAAAAACTGATTTGTCATCACTTGTTTTTGCTCTTGTGTTGTTACCCTCCTTCAAACTGGAGGTGGGAGAAGTCCCAACACCAAGTTTGCCTCTGAGATGAATAAGTGCAGCTTTAGGGAGTGATTTAGTGAAGATATATGCAAGTTGTTTTGCTGCAGGAATATGAATTGTTTCAATGAACCCCAAAGACACTCTTTCTCTTATGTAATGCCAGTCCAACTCGAAATGCATGGTTCTGGAATGCAATAATGGATTAGTTGTGAGATACACAGCTGATAAATTGTCACAATGAAGTCAAGCTGGTCCTGGATTTGGTATCTTTAAGTCTCGAAGAAGTGAGGAAATCCGTGTTAACTCTGTTGTTGTTTCAGGTAGTGCTCTGTATTCAGCTTCAATGGAGGATCTTGATACTGTGGGTTGTCGTTTTGCACACCATGACACTAACATTGAACCTATGAAAGTGCAGAAACCCGTGGTGGATCTTCTGGTTTCTTTACACCCAGCCCAATCACTATCGCTGAATGCAGAGACTGAAAGATTGCCTGATTTCGGGAGATGTAACCCATATGAAGTTGTACCTCGAACATACCTTAAGATTCATTTGAGAAAAGCCCAATCAGATAGAGTTGGTGCATGCATTTCTGGCATATGAAGTTCATTGAGAATTGTAAATCAGGTCATTTGAGAGTCAAATACTGCAGCTTTCCAGCAATACTTCAAAAAACCGTTGGTTCAGGAAATAATTCAGCACCATTTGGAGTTCTATCAAGCTTTAGTGGTAATGGTGTAGGTATAGGCTTACATGAGTCCATACCCGCTTGAATTAAAATTTCTTCTGCATATTTTTGTTGATTTAAAAACATTCCAGTGTCATGTTGTTCCACTCGAACTCCAAGGAAGTAGTGGAGAGAGCCGAGATTCTTCATGGAGAATTTAGAACTGAGAGCTTCAATGAGATGCTAGAATAGTTCAGTATTGCTTCCTGTTAAGATTATGTCATCGACATAGAGTAGTAAAACCAATATTTCACCATGATGATAGTAAACAAACAGAGAAGGATCAGATGTGCTGCAAGTGAATCCATACTCAATGAGAAATGTGCTAAACTTATCAAACCATGCCCTAGGTGCTTGCTTAAGTCCATAAATTTCTTTGTCAAGCTTGCACACATACAATGGATATTGTGGATCTTCAAAGCCTACAGGTTGAGTCATATATATATATATCCTCATAAAGATCACCATGGAGAAAAGCACACTTAACATTAAGTTGAGTTACATACCAATCTTTAGATGCTGCAACTCCGAACTGTTCTAATTGTCGAGGTTCTGACCACTGAACTAAAAGTTTCCAAATAATCAACACCTTCTTCTTGATCATATCCCTTGACAACCAATATGGCTTTGAATTTATCCACTGTTCCATCAGTTTTAAGATGATAACAAGATTTTGCTCTCTTGTTGATCAAATCTATTGTAGCACAATAGGTATCGAACAAAAGTGTGTTGCTACACTAGGGATATAGTAAGCCTTTCTAGTTCAAGCACCCGTAAGGTCAGGATTGACAGATTGTAAAATAAAGAATTAACAGAGGTAGGGAAATTTAAACAGAGCAACGAGTATAAAGCAGAGCAAGAAATATGAGCAGGAAAAATGGATGCAAGCAAGATAAGACAACGTACTAAGAAGTCAAGCAGGCGTGAAATCGGGTTTGTAAGGAGCAGGGGCGTTTAATCCAAGCTTAGATGGGGTGATCATTCACTCAACAACCTATTCAGGATGACCTCTAGGCAAGATTCACAAATAATCAGAACCACTCTCATGATTTCTAATCCTCTCCCTAAACTGCAACCTAATCCATTCTCATGGTGGTCAACAGCAAGAAAGACATGAAGAATCAACCATAATAAACCTAATCTACGCTCTAAACAACTAATCTCTTAGGCTAGAGGAGCAGATTCCAATCCTAGGCTCTAACAAGCATTTTCACAAACACCTTATAGGCATGAAATGCAAACATCCTACTTCAAATAGCCAGAATGAAATAAGCCTTAAGCACAACCTAGATTGGAGAGATCTAGTATGGAAGAGCTTGAATGAATGATCAGAATCCCCATATTTTCAAGGATCTAGCCCCTTTTCCTTGTAACCCTTTATGAATCTACTCACTAGTCATGAACAAAAACACAAATCTAGAAATTGAAGCTAAATGCATAAGTAAAGAGATGAAGACAGAATTGAAAAGAAGCAAAACTGAAATTCAATTGATCAAAACCAAATCAAGCATTCAACAACCAATAGGGATGAAAATAAATCTCAGATCCTACTCACAAGGGAAAACGAAAAACGTGTCTAGTTTTGTGGGAAAGAAACATTATTTATAACCCAAAACACAAAACCCTAATAAAGTAAACAAAGGGAGAAAAATGTCAACAGAAATAGGTCGGTGGGTGCTACTTCACTGCTTAGTGGCGAGTCAGGGTGGCGAGTTGCAGCCTTCACCTTCAGTCATTTTCAATATGCTTCAGTTTGCAGTTTCGCTTGGTTCTTCTTGGCTGCACTCGCTTGTCTGACTGGTGAGCTTGAGTGGTGAGTTGAACTAGAGAGGCATGTGAAATCTTTAGTTCGCAAGGTCTTCTGTTCAAGTGCTTTGTCTTAGGTTAATCCTTGCAGTCTTTTATGCCAAATCCACTCCAAAATGCTCCCAATAAGCTCAAAGGTACCTGAGATGCTCCAAATGCAATGTGTACGCAAAATGAATGCAGTGCAAACCTAAAAGGACTTTAGAATGATGAAGATGCAAGGAGAATGAATGCAAATGGATATGAATTGTGCAGCTAAAATGGGGTAAAATGCATGTATTTCATAAGCTTAACTCGAAATACCCATTTGCAGCCTAGTATATGCATATCATGTGTTACAAGAACCAAATGCCAAGTGGAGTTTGATTTCTGATCAACAATATCCTCAAACATTGCGTTGTTCCAGCGAGGATCTTTCAATGTGGATTTAACAGTTTTTGGTTTTGTTTCTTGACTTGAGACTGTGAGTAAAGCGCATTTGGGATTTGGTTTCCAAATTCTAGACTTTGATCTTGTTGCCATCGGGTGAGTATTTGTTGTGACTGGTACTGCAGGTTCATCATTGAGTTGTGCTTCAAAATCTGTTACTGTAGGCTCATCATTGAATTGTGCTTCAAGGTTTGCATCCTCTTGTTGTTCTACATCAATTGCTGAATCCTCTTGGAGCTCCATATTGTCAATATGAGGTATTGCATCCTCCATTTCTTGTGGTAATTATGCAGCATTTGTAACTATTTCAGCTGGTACTTGTGTAGGATGTTCATTGTTTGGTGTTAAAACAGCTGCAGGTTCACGAGTTGGAGATGGTAAAGTAATTGGTATTAATAATGAGCTGTCCAAGTGTGTTGATGATGAAGTGTCCACGTTGCTAGATTCATATGGAGCCATTTGCCAAGCACGCAACAGAGAAGTGGTGTATTGAAGCTGAAGACTCTTAAACATATCAGCAAATGGGAACTGCGTCTCATCAAATATGAGATGACGATTAATATATACCTTACCAGTAGGTGGATATAGGCATCGATAGCCTTTGTAAGCAGCATTGTAGCCAAGAAAAACACATTGTAATGATCTTGGTTCGAGTTTATGAGTAGTATAAGGTCTGAGGCAAGGATAACAGGCGCTTCCAAACACCCTCAAAGCTGAGTAATTTGGTTTTTCTTGATTTAATGTTTCATAGGGGATCTCAAAATTTCGAGCAGCAGAAGATAGTAAAATGGTGATGTAATTTGCAGTATTAAAGGCTTCTACCCAGTATTTGAGTGGCACATGACTATGAACAACATGGCCAGACTTAGTTCCACCAAATGCCTATTTTTACGCTCTGCAACGCCATTTTGAGCTGGTGTATAAGGACATGAAATCCTTTGTTTTATACCACAGTTTGTTAAGTGAGCAATAAACTGATTACTTACAAACTCTCCTCCTCCATCATTTTTGAAGGCTTTAATCTTCTTGTTAAATTGGTTTTCAACTTGTCTTTGAAACCTTACGAAGACACCATAGAAATATGATTTTAATTGAAGTGGAAAGAACCAACTGAACCTTGAAAAATCATCCACAAAAATCACATAGTATTTGAACCCAAAGATCACAATGGATTTTAGCTAATGGTTCATAGGTGACTGAATCTGACAAAGAAAAAGGTAAGCTTAAACTCTTCCCCATCTGACAAGGTCCACAAATGGAGGATATGCTGCTCTTGTTTATAGATATAGCCTTGTTGTTGTGTAGATGCTGAAGAATCTGTTGATTTACATGACCCAAGCGGTGGTGCCAAATATGATCGTTGGTGGTTTGTTGTTGAGATGAATAGAAGGCCTTGAAATCTTGATTCATATAGCCCCTCATGTTTTGGTCCCTTGGTGAGAACTTTCTTTGTTTCCAGATCCAGAATATACACCTTATGAGCATCAAAGAAAACACCGCAAGGATAATCCTCACACAACTTAGAAACAGATAATAATGACTTCTGGACTGAAGGACAAACCAGAATGTCATTAAGCGGCAAACTACCTGAGGAAACAGTGAGATTAGTGGATCCAATGTGAGTTATAGGCAAGAAATTACCATCTGCAACCATGAAGTTTTCAGAGTCGTGATAGGGAGTTTTGTTGGTGAGTTTCTCAGGTATAGCAACGATGTGAGAGGTCGCTCCAGAGTCTAGAAACCATTCTCTGCTTGAATTTTCTGAGACTTGAAGAGCTGCTAAAGCCTGAGGAAGCTCATCACCTTGATAGTTATTGTCAAATCTGTTTCAGCACTTGATAGCAGTATGACCTGTTTTCCCACATATTTAACAGATAGGTCTAGGGTTATTGTTATGTGGTTGCTGTGAAGAGACCTGTTGAGGAAAGCCTCTACCACGAGAAGAATAACCTCCTCTGCCTCTGTTACTACCACAGTTTGAATTTGACCCACGACCACTATTACTTGAGCTGTAGAAACACTGATTTTCTGGTATTTCTTTGTGACTGTGAAAAGCCATATGAGGCGAGATCTGGGTTGCTTCTTTGTAAGTTTGGAGCCGAGTCAAAGCCACTAACTTTGGATACCACATCATTAAAGCAAGGACTTGGACTTTTTGACAAAGAGTGTTGAATGACTGCACAAACTGGATCATACTCACATCCAAGACCAGTAAGAAAGTTGAAAATCTTCATAGATTCAGCAACAGGTTCACCAATGGAGCTAAGGTGGTCACACACAGCTCGAAACTCTTTGTAGTATTCTGGAAAGGTTTTACCTTTCTTAGTCATCATTTGGAGCTTCCTTCTTAGCTCAAAGACCCGTGACAGAGAGCTCTTGTTGAAGTTTTCAGCTAGAGAAGTCCAGATCTCATGAGAGGTAGCAAAACTAACTACATTACCAAGCACTTCTTCAGAGACAGTGCCAAAGATCTAGGAACGTACCAGTTGATTTGTGCATTCCCAGGCTTCAAATTTTGGGTTTGGAACTTCAACTGTAGTATCTCCTTGACGAATAGAGATAGTGGCTGGAGGTTTGGCTTCTCTTCCAGTGACAAAGCCCATAAGTTTATGACTTGAAAGAATAGACTCGATTTGTGGCTTCTATAACAAATAGTTTTGATCTGTTAATTTAATTGTGACTGAGCTTGTGATATGAACATGACTTGGAAAAGGGTAACGATTAGAAACTGTCTCCATTATACCTATTAAGGTTAGAGGAGCCTGATACCATGAAAACAAAATAGAAAATAAAGAATTTTTTATTTCTTTAATTGGTTTTTCAAGATGTCTGCAAAGTGTTACAATGATGGATTTATATAGAAAACTCTGAAACCCTAAACTAATTACAGCTTGCACACTTATCTTTATAATATGGGGATTGAAGATCAAATTTATTTCTTAGAGGCTTTTGCAGGAGGCTTCATTTGCTGCAGTGTCAAGTGTTTGTTGTACTATTTTGTCGTGAGGTGCAATGCTTTGTTGACTGAGTTTGATGTTGCACTTGATGGGCTTATGTGTTGCTGAGCCCAGTTCTTTATTGGCCTGATATTGTAGAGTAGAAACCGATTTTTCATCACCTGTTTTGGCTCTTGTGTTGTTAGCAATCAAGTGTAACGTAACATATAATAAAGTTACATACGGAGACTTAAACATTCAGACCACAATCATTAAACAATTTCCACTAAAACATTTTCGACCTCAAGCATTAAACACGTAACATATAATGAAATTATGAAACGAGACTTAAACATTTATACCACAAGCATCAAACGAGACGTAACATAACCTATTGGACTAAGAATTTTTTGACCACAAGCATTAAACATTGTCAGCAATATAAGAAATTCAAAAAATAGAAACAAACTAGATTTTAAGTGTTTTACAAACCTCAAGCACCATCTCATTGATTTCTTCTCGGTTGAGTGTTGGTAGTTGTGTTAAGTCTGTTGGATTTGATGAGTCACTTTAAGACATTTGAGTCAAGCGTTCAATCCTTATCTTCTTGACATTCTCTACTATTTTTACTACAACTCGGTCTTTAATCTCTCTGGTTGCCTTGTTTGTGTGAGTGACCTTAAGAAGGGTCAGGTAATCAGGGAGGACACCATTGTTTTTTGCAGCCTATGTACAATGAAGAGATGTTACATATGGAAAAGGAAATGAATAACATGTAATAGAATTAGGTGTTGAGTGCTATCCCAATTTAAGCTCAGTGCGTTTGAAGGGTTTAGACCCAGCATTGTGGACTGCCATTCCTTTGCCCTTGTGATCACTCTGTCGGTTCTTGGACTTGGTATGTGCATCCGAGGCTGTTTCTGGAAGTGCCCAAAACTTTGTAAACTCTTCCCAGGCGACAGGATTACATCCACTCGGACAAAATTTGCCTTTCTTCCACTTCCTCTTCCACTCACACATGTGCGTGGAGTAAGAGACTACAACAGCCTTGTTGAATAGCTTGCGAACCAGCGAGGTATACTCTAGCTCCCACGTGTAGTGTTGCTTAAAAAATGATAAATATTAGGTAAAAAACCACCTAAATAGAAATTACCAATTCAATGATGTAAAAGAAAAGTTTACTTACATCAAAGGTACGAAACCAAATGTTCTTCTCAGCCGCTGTAAGTAGAGAGTAATGAGGGCAAGGTTAGGCGATGTATTGACAAATCATGGTTAAGATTGCCTTTTGGATGCCCATATCAGTTTTGAACCTAGGACAAACCATACACATTAGTTGCAACCTCTTAACAGTTACTTAGCAAAGTAAGAAAGGCATGAATTTACCATGCTACTCCATTTTCAAGTGTCGGATCAAGTTTTTTGTGTTTCCTCGTCCTTTGGCTAGCAGTTCTTCTAGTGTCAGATTGATGGCTTCATTAGACTGTTGCATGGGAGTACTTGAATTGGGTGATGATTGTGGCGTAGCTCCACCCAAATCAAAGGCAGGTTCCTGTTGAGTCCTAAGAAATTCGCCATGGAACCTGCAAAAGAGAGTAGTAATAGTCACAGTGCCACACATCTAAATAGATAAGACAAACTCAGAGAGCAACACAAACTTTAAATATATGTACATACCTTTAGGTTATAAAAGTGGAAAACGAATTTTAAAAAATAATATTAGAAGAAAAATCCAAAGAATCCGACAATCAGAAGCAATTTTCAAGTAAATGTTGAATATTAAAATGTTGGAACTAAAAAACAACCTAGATTATCAAGTCCATGCTTTGACAAATCGATATTCAACTTAAATCTGGGACCATATGTACTAGGTTTTGCAAACAAAAGTTGTGGGGACCGAACAAAGCACAAGAAGAAGACAACAACGTTGTATATGGGCCAAAAAGAACAAAATCTTTACAACTTCAGTACAATCGGGAAGAAGACAAACAAGATATGTAAAACCGGCGGAGACTTATAAACGGTTAAAACGGTGGTGGCTTTTAACCGGTAAAAATGGCGGAAAATATTTAAACGATAAAACGGCGTTGAGTTTTAAATGGTGGAGAGTTTTAAACGGTATTAATCAAAAAAAGTTGGAGTGTATTAAACAGTACAAATGGCAGAGAATCTTAAACGGTAGAGAGTTTTAGTCGCTATGAATGACATAGTTTTACACGGTACAAAGGACGAGAATTTTACACGGCGAAGAGCTTTAAAGGCAAGGTTTACTCAAACTACAATCGGAAGGAAAAAAACAAAACAAAAGGATGAAGGTTAGAAAGCTTACGTCATTGGCGGGCTTTGTTGATGGCCTTGTTGTCCTGGAGGCGAAGCCATAGCCGGAAGTAGGAGATTATCAACGACGTTAAACTGCGTTGGATTGACGGTGGTTTAGGGTTCGATGAGGTTTGTTTGAGCGAGAGGAAATGAAGCAACGACGTTAACGAAGATTTGTGTAACAGTGTGAAAAGTGAGGGTTAATTGATTTAGGGTTAAAATATCTTATTTCAGACTAATTTTTTGTCTCGATTTGTTTGAAATGAAAAAATTTAAAAAAAAATTACCGGATATTTAAGTTACTTTGTCATATTTGTCCCGATTTGTCTAAAACTTTAAAACACTTTTAGGTAGTTTCTAACGAAAAAAAATTAAATTTTAATAATTTTTTTCCATAATAAATTGGAATAACTCGTTCTCAACTCGCAATCAGTTTACCACCGTTAGATTAGAATGATTCGTATCAAACAGTCGACGTTTAGTCAGTAACACTTTTGCCAATAAACCTGAAGATGCCTGACTTGATTAGACGAGACTAACGAATGGTGAGATGGAGTTCGGTATAGATCAACGGTTGGGTTGGTGAATGAAAAATTAGTTTATAAATATCAGTTCTTTCAATGGTTACAATATAAACTCAGCAAAAAAATGAGTTCTCTTCCAATAGATATTGTTTTTGATATCGTTTGTCATGTAGGGAGTGGTGGCTTCCGTAATTTGGGACCATTTCTTGCTACTGGTCCCGTCTTCCAAGGAAATGGTTGACTCTGAGGAGGTCCTACGTGATGTAGATATTGACGAGTTCATCTTTGTTCCGCAACTTGGTGAACCATGGTCTCCTTATAGGCCTTTCCTCGATCGTTGCCTCGATACGGGTCATCTCACTGCTCAATATGTTGTTGGGCTACGAATCCTATCAACCATTGGTCCATCGCAAGAAGGTATCAATTTTTTAATCAATGCAGCACCACATCTGTTGTATGCACGTTCCTATGCCTCTGTGGTAACAAAGAAGTTGGGAAACCTGTATTTGAGTCATTTCTGGAAAAGGTACCTGACATTGAAGAGGCAAGTTACATTGGGTACTAAATTTGTGACCAGATACAGACTATTAGCACTCCTAGAAGACAGTTATTCTGGGGAATGCTTAGGTGGGGAATACTGGAGGACGTTCCGTACTGTGAATTTAATCACCCAGACATCTGCACTGTTTGCAAGCATTGTGTTGCGTTGTCGTTCTATTGGTATATCGGTGATATGTGTTAAGATTCAGATCAAGCAGATTTGTGTCTAGATGTTATGTACTACTAAATTTTATGTACTACTCATGTTTTCTTTGCTTCTTCATGTTTTTGGTTATGTGTTGCACTTTCCCTTTGCTTAAGTCTATGTTTGTTTTTGTCATCTGTTAAATGTGCTGCACTTTGCTTCGATTAATAATATATGTTCATGTTTAATGCATATTGAAGATAAGAAACACAATTTTTAAACAATAAAAAGATACCATAAATAAGTGTCAACAAAAAAAAGCAACTGAACATCCACAATTACTCTGAATCTGAGGAATTCTCACACTGAGACGACTCTGACTCACTGTCAAACTCTCCAACCGAATGTTCAGAATTATCCTCAATGTTTTCTGGTTCGGGAGTATAAACATTATCAACAAGATTCACTTCTAATGAGCTCTCAAGCTTGCTTATTCCGACAACATTAACTTGTTGTAATGGATCTTCGACATCAACCCCATCATCAAATTTTAGGCAAATTTATTGGCCATATTTTTACTAGAACATGAATTCGACAAATTATCATATGTATTTAGGTTTATAATTTAGGTAATCGGCTTTCAATTTCAATGAATCTCTATTGGACAAGGTTTTTACAATGGCTTAAAAAGTATTCTATTTTGGCTTATAAATTGTTCTACAAGTGAATCAATTTTGATTTCAATGATTCTGTAATGGCTCAAAAATTTCTCTAAGCAAAATAATTTTATTACACTACAAGAAAAGAAGCTGATTTCCGACGGCCAATACCGTCGGAAATGTCGTCGGAAATG
>OVAX01001997.1:0-35456 GCA_900406405.1 Lepidium africanum | reverse complement strand
ATATCTTATTGTTGTTAATATATATATATATATATATATACACACATATATATTTAAAAATAAAATTTTTTAAATTTTGAGTATTAGACTATTTTGTTATTATCAGTTTTTAAATATTGGACAACTCAAATCTTTTGAAACTAATCTAAAGCAAAAAGTAAGCCAACGGGAATTCATCATCTCCTCTAATTTGGATTTATCTGTTCCTATATAATACGCAAATCAAATAGCATAAAATTAATTCAATATAAAAATAAGAATATTCCATATTTTTTTCTTTCTATAAAAACATAATATCATACAACTAAGAGCAAAACTATTATTTTAGCATAAAAACCTATATTTTGGTAATTTATATTAGTTAAGCGTATAATTTTAATGTTTATAACGTAGATTTTGTGTTTTTGAAAATGATATAATTTTTATTTTAACTTTTTCGAACAAATTTATTTATATTTTAAATTATAGAAAAAAAATTTTGTATTTAATTTAATAGAAAATAATTTATGATACATATAAGATAATAAATGTTAATTTATATATGAATTCTTTACTTTTATATCCTCATAAAATAATATAATATTTATTTATATATATTTTAGGTGCTAATACAAATAAATATATTATATAGATAATAAATAATAATGATAAAACTATGTAATTTCAGAATTTAATAAATAAAAAAATGTTAATGAGATGAAATCAGAAAAAAAGAAAAAACTAAATGTTGCTAACCTTAAATTTTAAATGTTTATATTTAAATTATATTAAAAAAAATTTAAAATAGATTAAAAATTAAAAATTAGAATAATTATTATATACAAGTTTATATTACTAAGTGAACAATTAATCATGTTTACTTAAATATTTACATGTCTACAAGTCTAAAAAAAATTGAATATGTATCTAAAAATTTAAATGACATGAGTCAAAAAGGTTTATATACGAATTATAAAATTTTTAAAATTATAATCAAACCTCAGAATTATAAATCAAACCTCAATCAACAGAGATCAAAAAATATATTTCGTGTACAATAATGATCATCACTAAAAATTATAACTTAATTTTTAGTATACATATCAAATATATATATATATATAATTAATAAATTTACATATAAAAATTAAACTCGTGCCTAGTACAGTTCATCATATAATATGTATAATAATATCTAAACTGAAAAAAGGATAAATATATACCTAATTTACGAAAAATTACCAAAATAAATTCTAACTATCAATTTTGTCAAGTAATATACCAACTAGTTTTGACCAAACTAGTTTTTTTTTTTTGTCAATCTTATTCATTCATTCAATTGGGATTGACAAATATTCGATCCATATTTAAATTACTCCTATTGGAACTGGCGGGATTTGAACTCACCACCTAGTGTTAAGCTAGATCAGGGGCAAGCTAATTAAACCACCTACTTCTTAGCTTTGACTAGCTCTGGGTGTTCGGATCTTCGGATCGAGTCCTTTTGGGTCTGGTTCTTTCGGTTCCAGAATATTTATACTCATATTGGACCTGTTACTATTTCGGTTTGGTTTCGTCGGTTCCATTCGGGTTCGGATCGGTTCGGGTCCAAATGTAAAAAACCTGAAATTCACTCGAATACCCAAATAACCGAAAAATACCCCAAAAATGCTAAAAATACCAAAAAAATACTTAAAAATATCATAAAGATACCTAAAGTAGCNACCAAAAAAATACTTAAAAATATCATAAAGATACCTAAAGTAGCAAAAAAAATATTTTTGAATACCTAAATATTCAAAAATATGTGAAAATATCTAAAATTACCAAAAAACTCATAGAATACTCTAAAAATACCTTAAAAAACTATAAGGTCGGGTACCCGTTTGGTTCTTAATTCGGGTCTGGTTTTTCAGGTCCTAAATTTTTGTATCCGTTCGGGTATTTAGGCATTTCGGGTTCGAATTCAGGTCTTCTTTTTTGGGTCAGATCCAAGTTTAGTTATTCGAGTTTAATTTTTATGCCCAGACCTAATTTTGACCAAATTAGTTTAGACGGTAAGAAGACAAATTTAGCTAACAGTAATATAGTAATATGTCATTACTATTTAGTGAAAAAAAATCGGAACTTTCACAAATTTGCCAAATATAGTACCAACCATGACTTGAAAATTTTTTAATATACACTAAAACTATAGTTAATCAAACTAATTTACATATAAAAGGCATTAATGTATTTGTCGTCAAAATGACTATATAAGGTTTAAATTGGTTTGGTCAATGCTAATTTTATATTATATGACAAATTTGATAACTTAGATATTTATTTGCATTTTGTTTTCTATTTTAATTCCAAAAATTCAAAATTAATATTAATCAATATTGGAACTTTGTTCCTATATTTCTTATAGTATTTTACTATTTTATAAACATAAACACTCGCACTTCTTTTCTTTGAAAGATTTTTTCACCTATGGTATGTTACAAAGGCGGAGCTAAAGAAGGAGTAGGGCGTCAATTGACACTTATACATTTTTTCAAAATTTACACCCCTTAAAATTTTTTAAAATTTTAAATATATTTTGTGTTTTACTTAAAAATTGACCCCCTTTCTATATAATTTTTGACCCCATGAAATATATATCTAATCCTAGTCCTGACAAAAATATATTTGATGTTAATGACTAAATGTTAGTTCAATATAAAAGTAAATAGATCCATACTTTTTCAAGTTGAAGTTAATTAGTATCTTAATAATATGTATCTCTTTTTTTATTTTGTATTTTTAACGGAAATAGAAAATCTAGTAAAAAAATATTTGTATGTAACATTATTTTTTTTTTTAACCAGATATATTATAAGTTAACTTCAGTTTATATATATTTACAAATTAGGATATGAGAGTGAATTATTTTCTAAAAACGACAAATGAAATAGCAAATAAATAGGCATGTATAGAACACTAACAAATAAATTAGTGAACAAACAAACACAAAGCACTGTAACATATGAAATTATGAATAATCTTATGATCTATCTAAAATATAAATATTTGTAATGACAGTTTTTAAGATTAAGTTTATATAGTTTTTTTTAAGTATGTTTGACATCCATACATAAATTTTATCGTTCCGCCACTTATATGTCCGATTTAAAAGCAAGATGATCTCTCGAATGTTTTATTACACCAAAACTGTAATTAGATGGTTTAAGCTATTTTAAAACGGACCAATCAAAATTGTTGGATTTATAATTAAACCAAACCCGAAACTTAGTGGATACAGCCATAAGTGTTATTTGAGGTAAGAAAAGTGATGACGTGAGCGGAATCGCCAGTGTCACATCTCAAGTGTCAGTCTTTTATTCTTTTATAACAACATATCGTATCATATTAGATTTGGTATCATTAAGGATAATAATTAGCTCTAGGTTTCTTATTATCTATCACCAGTTTTTATTTTTAACCAAAAAAGAAAAGTATTTGTGTCCTTTTGATGCTCCTCCACAATTGCAATTTTGCAACCTTCGAATAAAATTGTGAGTACAAATCGTCATCTTTGACGTTGACACTGCCTGTCACATCTCCTAAGCCGATTTCCATTTAATATTCCCACCAAATTATCATAATAATAATAATAGTCATATATATATATATATTATATGTTTCATTATTATGACTATCATTTCAATTAATTAGCTGCATTGGCAATTGCAAAATAATTAAGTACCAACTTTCCAACGTCACCATTACTTTGGTTTTTACTTTTATTTTTGGTTTTAAAAATAAGATCACCATTACTTTGTTGTTAATACGTTTGAACTTATGTCATAATTACGTGTGTGAGAGAACTTAAAATCATAAAGTTGAAAATAATCTCACTATATTTAAACGGTTTTGTTTTTCTTAAAAAATCGTGAGAAATTAACAAGTTGATTTCATTAACGTGAGGAACAAAAGTAGTGCATAAGTTACATTGACTATAATGAAAACAAGCTTAAAAGCAAACGAAACCGATTACATAAAAAAACTATCTTTGAGATAATTAAACCGATAAAAGAGAAAACTAAGTAATTTACAAGATTACATTTTAAGAAAAGAAAAGAAGAAAGTGATGAGATTCATGGTTGATGAAAATGGTTTCGTGGCTGTCTTGGTGGATTGACATGATGGTGTAAAGGGTCAGGTCCTGAAGGAACTGTCCTTAGCTCTTCATTCACCCCTAAACCTGTATTCTTCTCTTTCTTCATCATTATCTGCATTTTATTATGAGCACACTACATTCAGGAATGTTTTATCCTTCAGCTTCCTCTGTATGTGTATATAAAGTGACATGCAAAAGCAATGAAACAGTGGTTGGAGTTGGACAAGTTGAAGCTAACCTTGCGAGTAGGAAGATGAACGAGGGCTTGAGCTTGCGTAAGATCTAGTGAGAACATGATAAGTAAAACAAATCAAACTAAGAATATATATGTATTATGATGAGAGAGCAAGTGAACATATATAAGTGATAGATAGATAGAAAGAGTAAAGGAGAAAGTGAGACCAGAAGCTTCAGTGAGGAAAATGAGGCTGAAGATTAGTAGTAGGGCCATACTTCTCGTATCCATTTTGTAGGGAGAGTGATGGAAATTGTTATGTACTGTGGTATTGAATTGAGAACAGGACAGGTCTATTTATAGCCTAAGCCTTACATGGGAGGATCAAATCTCTGATTATTTATTTATTTATTTAATTAAATATGCAATATACTCCTAGCAAACATTCAATTAATAGAATACAATATTTTTGATCATACTTTCAATGATTTTCCAGCAGAATTTAACTTTTAGAAATGAAGTAGTCCCGTATTAATATCATTTAAGTTTATGAAAATAATTTGAAGTATCCATCGATTGATTATTGGAAAAAAATGGAAAATATATTATGTAATATGGTATAACAAGATAAAAGATATGCATTCATTTTCATTTTCAAAAACTTCCTTGAAATTTGGATGCAGAAATTATCAAATAAGAATAAGAAATCATAATGCATTCATAATGTTCAACAATCGGATGGTCTAACGTCATTTCCAACCCAACACTAAAACATTATTTTTATATAAATTTTACAGTTTTTTTCTCCAACCCAACATTAAACTTCACACTATAATAGTGTAATTCTACTTTTTGGTATAGTATTACACTTCTACTGTAAAAATAAAATATTATTATACTTACACCAAATATGTATTATGTTAATTTTTAATTATTTTAATATTCATTCGGATTGGAAACGTGACCAATTACGTTTCGTTATGAACGTAACTCGTAACTACTCAACATGTTTTTTTTTATAATATTGGGCCACAACTAACTCACCCGTTCAATACTCAATATGTTAATTACATTTTTTTATTATCTGATATTAATTATATTTATATAGTTTAATGTAATAAATTATTTTAAATACATAATTCATATATATTTGCATTTATATTGTTTTAAACAAAATATATACTTAAGTAATCACGAAACTTACAAATTTAAAACAAAACAAAAGTTAAATCATTGCTCAATTCTAAAATTATTTTAGTTAACTTATTTTTATCTTATATGAATTAATTAATTACAAAACTAATAAGTGTTAAAACTACACCAAATATAGTGCAATTTCAACACTAAAATAGTGTTATGATTAGAGATGCCCTAATGGTAATGGTCGCTTTCTAAATTTTTAGGATATCTCCGACCACAACACTAAAATAATGTTAAAATTACACTATATTTGATGTACTTTTAACACTAAATTTTTTTTTCTCCAATACAACACTAAAATCACACTAAAACTAATATTTTATTATTAATTTTTTTTGTTATGTAATAGTTTTTCTTAAAACATATATTATTTTAGAACTAATTAAATAGGTTAACTAAAGTATTATTAGAATTCTTTATCAAAAAAAATATTATTAGAATTGAACTATGATTTTAAATTTTTAAGTTTCGTGTGTTTAAGTATATCTTTTATTTAAACTAATTAAGTACAACAATACAAATATATATATAAATAAAATATTGATACAATAAACACTATTAACGTAAATAAAATGTTGAATCATTTACCTTCGTTTAGTTTTAGACAAACGTAACTTACGTGTCGTCAATGTCGCTCCACTGAATGAATTTTAAATTAATATAAAACTAACGTGATGCACATTCTATAATAATATTATATATTTTTCAGTTTGCTACATTATAGTACAATACTGTAGCAAAAATGGGTATTACATTATTTTTGTGTTAAGTTTAGTGTTGGATTGGAAAGAAAAAATTGTAAAATTGAATTTTAGTGTTGGGTTGGAGATAACCCAGAAATTTGGTTAGGGAGGTCTTGTTAAAAGTAAAAAAATTGTTCAACGATCTAAGATACCTTAATTTTCTTGAGTATCAAATCTAATGCAAAATCTATGAGGTGACAAAATAATGACTTATACTAATAAATAACTATATAGAATAAATTATGTTCGATTGACGGCGCCGTATAAAGGGTAGCATCGGCTGATGTCATGAGGCAGAGAATAATACCTGGAGTATTTCTGACACGTGTCAACCTAGTCTCTTCAGATCTTAGCCGTCCGATCTACGAAATACCTCGAGTATCTCCTTTTTCAGTTTTCAGATTCCATTTTGTTACGTCGGAGGCTTACTCTTTTGGGCCAATTGAAAAAATTAAATGAATTTTGTACCATGCTTGATATATTATCAACAATTCAGACTCATTTCATTTAGGTGAAACTTAATATATATCAGAATTTTATATCAGTAAAACTTTTGTAATGTTACTTATTTTGGTTAGGTCTAAATTTAACATATTATTATATAGTTAATGTAATTTTTCCCAGTCAAATGTATAAACTCCTCTTATGTCTTTTTGCTTACCAACAATAAAACTCTTTATGTTCGCTATATATCAAGAAAGATGAAACAGCCTGGAAAAGACGAATCTAACGTTAAGCGACAAGAGACTGATTGAAGAAGTCAAAAAGGTCAATTCTGATTTTTAAATATCTTTTCAAATTCATTAGTTTTTTTTCCAACAAATTCATTAGGTTTTTTGTCTAATAACCAAACCCACTTGAGTTGAGAGCTGCATATAAAATAGAAAAATATACATCAAGACAGTCTGTAACATGACCAAAAAAATTGAAAGTCTATTTTAAAATTATCATACCAATTTTTTTAAGATTTACCATTTTTTTTTAAGTCTTAGGATTTTTAAGGATTTTAGTAAACTGAAAGTCTATTTTGAAAATTTAATACAATTTTTCTTTATGTTTTAAGAATTTTTTTCATTTAACAAAGTTTAGAGCACAAAAAATTAAAAAGTCTAAAAAATTAAAAGTTTATTTACGTTATACAAATCTTTTTGCAATCTAAAGCCCAAATTTTTTTTCTCCTCATGTTTTATTTTAGTAATACAAAACTTTAAATTTATCCGGAGCGCCCTTGATATATATATTGAAAAGGTAAGATTTTTTTGCAGCAAACATTAACTCATCTAGTTATTATAATCAAATATACACAAATACATTATTTGAAAATTCTATATTTTTGACTGTTAAATCCATATGCTTTTTTCTATTATCATCTGAATTGCAAAGAAATTATCCGAAATGAAATACAATTTGAGATGCAAGAACTGACAAAATGATAATATTTTTAGAAAAAAAACTATAAATCGGCAAAAACTAGAGTAGCAAAGTTATGGAATTAAGCAATAATATTTACTATTGTGAACCTGAAGATCGGCATCACCAAGATCTATAAAAAGTTTAAATAAATGGCAAAATTTCTTATGGTGAATAAAAATTATACATTACAAATGAAAAATGAACAGTTACACTTGTAAAATGGATCTCATATTTCTTCCGGAAATGGCTTAAAGTCAAAAATAAAGTCGAATGATTTTGAACCTAATAGAATCAATAGAAAAGATCAAACTTTAATCAGATCGTGAGATTACTGACAAGGAATAATACAAAATCTTCTACATAGGAGAACTGAACCCAAACGAATACAATTACCGATCGAAATCGAAGAAGAAAACCTAGATGATCAACATGAGGAAGTAGAGAAAAAGCTTAAAACAAAAGACCTACCCTAACACTAAACTAGGCAAAACCAAAATCTAAACAAAAACAAAATCTTAACCATTAATTAACCCCAAAAGATACATAAATGGCAGAGAAACAAGGAATGAAGAAATCAACAGACTATAAATGTGGCAAGACCCAATTGACGGAATTGTTACCTGCAGAGTCTTGGACTAGAGAAGAGTGTTGAGTTTTTGATCAAAATAATAATGGATTAATGGGCTGAAGTATTTGAACGGAGGCCCACGAAACTTCATTTAAATACTTGATCCATTAAGTAATACAGAATACATATATATATATATACACGTATATGGTTTGTTAAAGAGACAAGAATGAAAGAAACCTGCAAGAACAACGTGATGCAGAGAAAGTGAGAGAAAAAGCAGAGAGTGAGATTGAAGATGATGACTTGATTGATTTCATCTTCTTCATCTATTTTGTCTTTGAGCTTCATTACTTCTTCGTATTATTGTTGATTTTCATTCTTTCTTTAAGATTCTTTGAGATAAAGGCTCATTCTTTGAGTACACAGAGATTGAGTTTGCAGAGTGAATGTTCTAAGTGATTCCTTTCTGAGATCTGTACTTGATTGAAGGGCTTAATCTCTTAAGCACAGAAGTCTAGTACTACTTCTTCTTCTTCTTCTTTTTTCTTCTACAGGCTCTGTAAATTTGTTGTGTCTTCTTCAAGCTTTCGGTTCGAGGATTTAACAATCTTAAGAGATTAAAATGATCTGAAGAAATATGGCAAAGAATAGTATTGTATTACACTTATCCAAACTTTAACCTCTCCCGGGATCCAACTACAGAAGATGGTCCAAGGAGTTGCTCTTTTTCTTTCAAGAAACTGGATTGGACTATGTTCTCTAACCATTAGAGAAAGTGCTACATCTGATTCAATCCAGATTCAAGCAACTCAACGAAAGAAAGACTCACCTGACCTAGTTCAAACTCAATCGACTCAAGAAAAGAAAGATTCACCACATCAAGACCAGATTCAAGCTGTTAAACTCAAGAGAGATGGAAGCTTCGAAGAACATAACAGAACATGCAGAGAAGCTCTTTGATATCTATGTGAGCTATGACTCATCAAAGGAAATATGGCTGAATATTAAGAAGAAATAAGGTGGAGAGGATGAGGGAAAGAAACAGTATATCACATCACAGTGGACTTGCTTCAAGATTCAAGATAATTTGCCTATTCTAGATCAGCTTCATGACTTTGAGGCTATAGTTTCCAGAATTCAAGCTGAAGGTATATCTATTGATAATCATCTCGCAGCATTGGTCTTGATAGACAAACTTCCAGATTCATGGAGTAGTTACCGATCAAAGCTGAAACATGAGAAGAAAAGAATGAGTTTGGACGAGTTAATCTCTGACATAATGATTGAAAAAGCTAACAGAATGTATCAAGGTAAAGATTCTGGATCAAGCTTATACAAATTTGATGCTAACCTTGTGGAAAGTTCCTCTGGTAATGGAGACAGGAAGTGGAAAGGCAAGAAGAAATATAAAGACAACAAGAATAAGCAGAAAAATCTGTTTGAGTTCAAGAAGAAGCTGAAGTGTTGCAACTATGGAAAACCAGGCCACAAGAAGAATGAATGTAAACTCCCACACCAATAAAAACAGGATTCAGAACCTCATTTGGCCGAAAACATTGTTGCTATGGTGACTAAGGCTTTTGTTGCATCAAACAAAGTGGAATGGATTGTTGATTCAGGATCAACCAGACACATCTGCAATCAGAAATCACTGTTCAAGAAGATGGAAGACAATGAAAACAATACTGTCTACTTAGGTGATGCAAGAGGACTGAAGGTTAAAGGAATCGGTGAAGTGGAGCTGAAGATGTCATCAGGGAGAATTCTTACTCTAACTAAGACTCTTTATGTACCTGATATGCGTAGCAATCTGATTTATAGTGCTTTGTTAATGAATGATGGGGTTAAATAAAAAATTGAGGCTGGAATGTTAGTTTTGACTAAGAATGAGAAATATGTGGGTAAAGCTTTCTGCAGTGGAAATCTCTTTGTACTTGAGACTGATGATATGAATAAAGTGAATGGTGCTGCGTATTTGGTTTCTAGTTATGATTGTTGGCATAGTAGACTTGGTCACTTGAATGCCAAATCAGTAAAAAGATTGAAACAAGCAAATCTGATTCCCGATCTCGTCAATTTCAGTTCAAAGAAATGTGAAATCTATGTAGAAGCTAAACATGCTAGATTGCCATTTAGGAACCATATATCTCATTCCTCCTCTCTTCTAGAACTGATCTATTCTGATATTGCTGACTTTAAAAACACACCATGCAGAGGAGAAAAATGTTATTATATCACGTTTGTAGATGATTTCTCAAGATATGCTCGTGTGTATTTGATAAAAACTAAAGATGAAGCCTTTGATATGTTTGTTCAGTTTAAAAAGGATGCAGAAAACCAACTGGACAGAAAGATAAAAAGACTTCGTTCTGATAGAGGAGGAGAATACATGTCAAAAGATCTATTGCATAAATGAAGGAATTATTCACGAGACCTCAGCTCCATATTGTCCTCAGCAAAATGGAATAACCGAGAGGAAAAATAGAACCCTCAAAAACATGATGAATGCTATGCTTCTTGGTTCATGTTTGTGTGATCAATTGTGGGGGAGGGGGGAAGCAATCCTAACAACTTGCCATATACTTAATAGAGTTCCTCATAAAGGTATTTCTAAAACTCCTTATGAATTATGGAGAGGTTTTCCACCAAACCTCAATTATATGCATTCTTGGGGCTGTCTAGTAAAGGTGGGTTTTCTTGAGTTTAAGAGAAACAATATAGGACCTAAAACTGCATATGCTTTGTTCATTGGTTATGCTAACAATAGTGCAGCCTACAGATGTATTGGTTTTGATAAATCTACCATGTGTCTCAGCAATATGATAGAGTCAAGAGATAAAGAATTCTTTGAAAAAACATTTCCATTTAAGAAATATAGTGCTGCAGTTGGTACTCTGGATTCTGCTGCACGAACATTGAACAACTCGAACCCTCATGGCAATGTATCAAGGAAGAGAGCATCTGAAGATATGAATATCTCTGAACTTAGAAGGAGTAAAAGATTGAGAACACCTGCAGAATTTTTCGTTGACTTTATAACAAACTTTCTTGTGGATGAGAATGAGTTAAATGAAGAAATAGTCTTCACATTCCTGTTATAAGAGGATCTGATGACATATTCAGAAGCAATGAAGTCAATTGATGCTTTATTCTGAAAAGAAGCTGTAGAAAGTGAGTATGAATCTATCATGATAAAATCACACATGGGAAATTGTAAATCTTCCAAATGGATGCAAAGTCTTGAAATGCAAGTGGATCTTAAAGAAGAAACTGAGAGCAGATGGAACTATAGATAAGTTTAAAGCGAGACTCGTGGCTCAAGGTCACAGTCAAGTACAAGGAGTTGATTACTTCGATACTTATGCACCTATCACTAAGATTGCATCTATCAGATTATTGTTAGCTGCAGCATCATCTCATAAACTGATAGTGCATCAAATGGATGTCAAAACAACTTTCTTGAATGGTGATCTAGATGAGGAAATATATATGATGCAACCAGAAGGTTTTGTGATCGAAGGACAGGAGAATAAAGTGTGTAGATTGAAGAAATCTTTGTATGGCTTGAAACAGGCTCCTAAGAAGTGGTTTGAGAAGTTCAGTACAGTGTTACTAGAGAATGGATTCGCCACTAATACAGGTGATACATGCATCTTCTGCAAAGAAACAAGGCCTGATTATGTCATCATTTGTCTCTATGTCGATGACATGTTGATTCTAGGTTCAAATCTAAGAAACTAAGAGCTTTCTTTGCAGTAAGTTCAATATGAAAGATCTTAAGGAGGTAGATGTTATTTTGGGAATAAAGGTCTAAAACAGACAGAGGTTTTAGTCTATCTCAATCTCATTATTTAGAGAAAATCCTTAAAAGGTTTGGTTATTGGGATCAACCTGCTACTAGAAATCCATATGATGCTTCTCTACATCTAAGTAAAACATAGATGATATTATGAGACAATGTGAGTATGCTAAGATCCTGGATAGTGTCATGTATCTTATGAACAGCACAAGGCCACACATAGCTTATGCAGTTAGCAGGTTAAGTAGATATACTCATAGTCCAAATGATGATCATTGGAAACCAATGGATCGTTTAATGAGATATCTTAAGGGAACTAGGAATTGGATTCTAGATTATGATGGTTCTACGTGTGTTGTGGAAGCATTCTGTGATGCTAACTGGGTCACAGATCATGACGAGATCAATTATACTAGTGGTTATGTTTTCAAGTTGGTTGATGGAGCTATCTCATGGAGATCAAGAAAACAAACTTGTATAACAAGGTCAATAATGGAATCCGAGCTGATTGCATTGGAATTAACAGGACAAGAAGTTGATTGGCTAAGAAGTGTTTATGCAAACTTGCCAATGGTTAGTAAGCCTTGTCCTTCTATATTGATAAGGTGTGATTCTTAAACTGCCATTGGAGTAACTATGAACTAGCTTTATAACGGTAAAAAGGGACACATTCGGATGAAACACAAAGTGTTAAGAGGACTAATAGAATCAGGAGTCTTGTCAATAGAGTTTGTGAGATCTGTGAAAAACATTGCAGATCCATTCACAAAAGCTTTGTGTGGCTGATTAGTTAAAGACACATCAAAGGAGATGGATTTAAGTTGGACTTAAGTTTTGTGAAGTTCTCTGGTTCCTTACCAATAGATTTATTGATTTAAACCATGGTTCAAAAAGAGAATATCATGAGGCAAACTTGGATAAATCTGTAGTTGTTAAGCTGAATGAACAATCTCAGTTTTTGCTTGTAATAATGATGTAAAGGTGTTCAATATACACTTGGAATATTGCATAATTTCTTTTATGAAGAAAAGAGATGATGTAAAAGTATTAAAGATAATAATATACAAGTTCATAATGACTGACACATACATATGCAAATTTATCTCAAAAGAGAACATTGATTCAAGTCTTTACAAACATCAATGAAGAACAACTCTGTATTATTTAGATCAAGTGGAAAATTGTTGGGGTTTTGATCAAAATAATGATTAATGGGCTGAAGTATTTGAACGGAGGCCCACGAAAGTTCATTTAAATACCTGATCCATTAAGTAATACAGAATACGTATATAGTTTGTTAAAGAGATAAGAATGAAAGAAACCTGCAAAAACAACGTGATACAGAGATGCAGAGAAAGTGATAGAAAAAGCAGAAAGTGAGATTGAAGATGATGACTTGATCGATTTCATCTTCTTCATTTATTTTTTCTTTGAGCTTCATTGCTTCTTCGTTTTATTGTTGATTTTCCTTCTTTCTTTAAGATTCTTTAAGATAAAGGCTCATTCCAGAGATTGAGTTTGCAGAGTGAATGTTCTAAATGATTCCTTTCTGAGATATGTACTTGATTGAAGGGCTTAATCTCTTAAGCACATAAGTCTAGTACTTCGACTCTGTTCTTCTTCTTCATTCTACAGGCTCTGTAAATTTGTTGCGTCTTCTTCAAGCTTTCGGTTCGAGGATTTAACAAAGAGAGGAGCATCGTTGACAACAGTAGGATCTGTGAATAGTCTTTCGATCTTACACCTGGAATCTTCAACCTCGACGAAGCTCCACCTTTACTTGACCCGCCTGACACTGCCACCACGACAGGCCGCACTGAAAAAAAAAAACAAACCCCATAGACAAAACCAAAAGAAAACATCTCCGAAGACATGACCAATCACGTCGCCTTAAAGATCACCTACAGAGGAACAAAAGAAGTGACCGACATCGATGCTAGCTGAGCCATCGAGTTTTGTTACCAAGCTTGTCGATTGGAGCTTTGGTGGCTAGAGTGAGCCAAAGTTTTCTCGTCGAAGAGAAAGTCAAAAGATTTTTCTCCAAACGATCAATTTACAGTGATTAAAGGGTCTTATATTAATGTATTTGATTTCATCCATATGTTTTATTATTTAATTCCTTTTCTTATTAATTTCTCATTTATTAATTTCTCTTACGAGATTTATGTAACATTATTTTTTTCGTGTAAGATTTATTAGAATTCTTTTAATCGCGGTATGATATAAATACAGTTGTGGCTGAAAAAGCAGAAGAAAAATGTAATTCGTGAAATGACATAGACAATACAAATTTTATAAATAATTTTATAATCTGAAATTTGACTCGCCTTTACCAATTTCTGGATGAGACGGTTGAAGGTTATTGAAAAATCATTCCAGAAAAAGTGAAACACCTTAAGAGAAGATGATTTCTCGGCAGCTGTCGGAGAAAGACCGAAAGGATATTGCCTACTCCGATATTGAAATTGGAATACTAAGACCGAATAGATCCGGATGTTATTAAAAGCATAAGACACAACATATAACACGATAACAGAAAATTAAGACCTAGGATTAAGTTACCAAAAATAAATTAAAAAGGAAAGACCAAGGTTCCACCGAGACAAAGACCTGAAATTAGAAGTACACAAAACATAAAACTGACCTAATCGGAAAAGAACACCAAAGAACGAGCTCCGGAGAAAGTTGTTACCGGATAAACCAGTACTTATACCAACAAAGATTACCAATTTCCTCTCTAAAAGATAGATATTAGAGAAGAGAGGATAGGTAGATCAATCGTCGAAGAAACACATAGTAACCAAAGTTGACTAGTCTCTTTATCTCCTCTCGCTACAGAGAACGATTGAAGAGATTCTTATTTTTATTCTCAATGACAGCTTAACCTTACAGTGGGGAGCAGGATGTTCTTCGACGAAGAATCCCCGACAAAAGCGGTGGTGTTGCATGTTGGAGTAGCACACGGGCCAACACGTGACGGTCTTGCGTGTCTGCGCACCTCACACGTGACTTTGCAAGCGATGGATTAGTGGATCCACATGTCTTTACTTGGGCAATTCTGTTTATGGGCTTTTGTTTTAATAAACTTGTATGGTACATCGTAAATTTCAGCTATTTTGGGTCTTTATTGATACAGTTTTAAGACAATAACAAATAAATAAATAGAACAATAATAATATTAAAATTATCAATAACTTTTTTAAATAACTTAAAGTATATATATACATATATATAATTTTACTCATTCAAAAACACGAGTTTAAAAATATATGTAATTTTATTAATTAAAAAGTGTGTTTGTTATAATTTTATATTTTTATTTTGTCAACTAGTAATCATTGTATCGACAAAACCCGATATATAGTTTAAGTTCTTCACATAGAGCAAAGTGAGATTCAAACTCACCACCTCGTACCTAGCTAAATAAGGGGCAAACGAACTTATATTTTTATATTAGTATTCACAAAACAATACTTTTGATAATATTTTTAAAAAGAATTTCCAACATAACTCAATATATTAAAGCTGTCGAGTTTTTTTCAGTTTGATGGTTAAGATGATCCAGCTAATGACTTGGCATTAGAGATTCGATTCCTCCCTGCTACATTATAATAGATCAAAGAGATTTTAGAGGTGAGATTTAGGCTATAGATCAAAACTTATCTATCCAATTGTTGATTAAAAAAGATCAATATATTAAAGCAAAGACGAATGCCAGTGTTTTGTGGTACAAGATTAATAAAAGACTGATTCTTAGAAAACTCTTTAATAATGTAAGCTAGAAAATCAGCTTTGTAATTTAAAGATCCAAAAATTAAAGATAGAAAAAAAAAGTTGAATAGACTCCACAGGTGAGCAAACTCCTCTAAGTACATAATAAAACTTGACTAATCCGCAATATATGCTACCATCTTCAGCATCTTTGCATAATATATCGCAAACACTACTTCAGTAAATTGAAAAGAGAGAGGAGGGAGGACAACATCCACATGAGTGCTTCAGTCTCTAAATGTAGAGGAGATAAGATTCTATGAGTTCCACGCGCTCCCATATCAACTTCTCTAAAATAATTAGTGAAACCAAGCCTAAGAAATACTCAGAGTCCTTCCAAAACTCATCCACGAAGCAAGGGAAGTCGTCGCTTTGACGCTTACGTAGTAGTACGAGACAGAAAGGAAGAAGAGATCAGGAGTCCAAAGGGACATTTAGTTCATTCACTAAAGTGAAAATGATTAAAATCTGACAAAGAAGAGAAGAATTAAGCTGGCTCAGAGCGATAAGATGTTCCCACAAAAATGATAAAAGGCACTCATGAATAGGAAGTGAGAGCCCGCAGCGCTTGAAGTAAAATGTGGAGGCATAAACGAACATCTCCGGTTTGGCTCTTGGAGGAGAATCTAGGAGGCCGATATCAGGAGATATACCACAACGAGACTTGAAATAGTCTAGGTCAAAAGGAGACATCCCTAAACCCACCTCAAAAAGTAGCAAGGAGTCACTAGCAACAAATCAGGAGACATTCTTGGACAATGTTTTTGAGTAAAAAGTGTTAGAAAACAACCCGGTTAGAGGCAGAATTAGAAAAGAGTGAAAAGAGAAATGCAGAGAGATAATAAAGCGACGGCGACGACCAATATGAGAACTAAGGAGTTCTCCAGTTCTCGCATTATATACGCACACACAAACAAGAAGAAACCGCCAATCTAATGGAAGGAGGATATTTGACTGTCAATCAGAAACGAAAAGGATTCCAGTTATGAGATTAAAGAATATAAGAACAAAACTGAAAAAATGAATCGCTCCCTTATTCTCCCGCATTCGAATAAGGAAGTTGGAGGCTATTGTTAATGGTTGGACCTGAGCACGACCAGGTTCGTTTAGCGAATAAGAGAAGGATCCATGATAAGCCCGACGATAAGAAGGAGGGGCCCATGTAAGAAATTAGGAAGCAAACCACGAACTCACAACAGTGCGTCCATAAATAAAAAGAAGAGTAACCGTCCAAGTTTAGAGGACATAGCGCGCCAACCAAATAATGAAATAGAATCTCGTCATATCAAGGCGATTGATCAGGGCACTAATGATAATATAAATCTTAATCAATCCAGGGGTAATGGAGAAATCAATGATATTCGCAGAAATATGGGGGAAGACACAACATATAAATATACAGCAGTTTAATCCCAAGAGTCAGATCATTCACCTGAGAAATCACCATAAAATCGTTAGCTTGAGATCGAGGAAGAGTTCGGCTCTAGGCAGATAGATCATTAAAATATTTTGTATTTATTTGCTAGATCATATAAAACGATTCATTTCCCGTGATTTTTTTGTTTATACATAAACAAGCTAAATACTCTAGAGTTTCCTTTTTTTTAACCAGCAAGAGTTATATTATTAAGTGATATCTCAAAACTGAGAAAAGAAATGTTCACAATCTACAACGTAGTTTAAAACAAACATAACTAAACATAAAGTACTCATAAGGTAGCTAGCTAAGACACTGAAGCAGATACTCTATCGGCAAGGATGCTCGAACAAAGCCAATGTGGTCCTCCCGCAGCAAGCAAGGTATTAGTTGAATCTACCATCACACGAGACACTCATATCAATTTTTCATGCAACGTGATTAGCTTCGCCAGAAGATAGTAACACTCCATAACTATGTTGAGGCTTTACCATGCAAGAACAAAAAGATCTATATCTCGGCCAATCTTTTGAGTTGTTTATGGCTTGAAAAACAGTGGAGTTTTCAGCCAAGAATTCAACATTAACAATCCAGAGGTCCAACAGACTTTGTACCCATGATAGACATTGAAACTCAGTTGTAATCTTGGACTGAGACGAGATTAGAGCATCATGACTATGGAATAAAACACTCCCATTGGTGTCTCAAAGAATCCACGCGGAGCCTGCTTAACGAAGAGAATAAACCAACCTTCAAGTGGAGTTGTCTAATTGCACATGCACCTCGTGAAAGATTATGGTGCTGCAAAGAAAGCATTGTGTACCTCATATAGCTTATGAAATTCCTTTGTTTCCTTCAAAGCTTGTGTTATTAAGATATCAGCATTCCGAGTCTTTCCTAAAAAGACTTTTGCATTTAGTTGAAGCCAAATGTGCTAGAGGAGCTAAGAAGAGCTCAACAATATAAATTAGTTGTTTGACGTGTATATATACTTCTGAGAATTACTTCCATGTAATCTACAATCACTGGAGCCTGATTTGGCTAAGTAATTGAATCGTGCAGGGATATCCAAATGTGTGATGCAAGTGAGCATTCAAATAGGACGTGTTGTGCTGTCTATTGACAAACATTGCATATAGGGTACAATTTATTTACATTTAGTCTATGACTTTGTAAACATCATACCACTGCAATAGCATCCGATAACACCCTCCAAAGGAAAAGCCTTATCTTTTGGAGAACTTTCATCTCCCAGATTTTAGTCTTAAGATTATTTACCCGCAATTCCAGTGGATTCACCGTTAATGTCAATACTCGTTGGTGTTCAATGACCCATACACCACTTTTAACAGTATATTGTCCTTGTTTAGCATAAGGCCAAACTACAACCATCAAACACAACAGCTGCAAGAGGGGAACTCAATATACGTCGAATATTATCATCAAAAATAAGAGAGTTTAAATCATTACGCCTTCAAGACCCATCCATAGTGATCACAGAAGCAACACGGAGGTCTGGTTCAACATCAACCTGTTTTGGTGCTTATTTTCTCGGAGTGCCACTGAAAAGCCAATTATCAGACCAAATTCTAGTGTTATGACCATCACCGATTGATTTAATGATATCTTGGGATAACAAATCATGGCCATGAAGGATGCTTCACAATATAAGGGGCGAGGACCAGGTTTTGCTTCCAACAACTCGACATTGTCATAGTAACGAGATTTATATAGCCGGCTCACGAGAAAGTTTAGAGACTCAAGGAGACGCCAAGCTTATTTTGCTAACAAAGCCTAATTAAAAGACCCGATATCCCTGAAACCAAGGTCACCATCTCGTTTAGATTTGCAATGCTTCTCCCCAGAAATCCAATGTATCTTCTTCTTGTTCTGTTTACTATTCCATAAGATACTAGACACTGCACTTCTCAATTTTTTACATTGCTGTTTAGTGGGCTTAAAGCATGACATGACATAGACCGGGAGAGCGAGGGCAACCGACTTAATCAAATTTATCTTTACCACCGAGTGATAAAGATTTTTCATACCATCCACCCAGTCTTGTTTGTAATTTATCCGTGATGAAGCTAAGAATATCTTGCTTAGAACCACTAAGACACTCTGGTAGCCCAAGAAATTTGCCTCCACCTCCTTCTTGCGTAATCCCCATGAACAATCCCAAGATTCGCTTCATGATCGAATTTATCTTTGAACCAAATGTGACAACTAATTTTTGGAAATGAATTTCTTGGCCTGAAGCATCACCATAAAGTAGAAGACAACATAAGATTTCTGCAGTTTCGGAGAAGGTCGCCTTGCACATAAAGATACCGCCATCAGCAAAGAGAAGTTGCTGGACCGAAGGGCTATTGCAGGAAAAAGGTGTCAAACTGGCCGGTCTGTGTTCATCTGGGTTGTCCATGGTGGACAGTTGTTTTCTTGTGACTGTAGCGGGCTAGCCTGCTAGGTCCGTGGTCCATAAAATAATGTCTAGTCCCATTAAATATGGCGGACAAGCGGGCCGGCCCGCGGGCATATAGCCTACTTGACATCTTTATTCCTGGATAGACAAATACCACAAATCTTCTTGTTCATCTCCGATCTCCTCATGGTATGAATAAGTGCTTCAACACAATGGATAAACAAAAAAGGGGTATAGGATCTCCTTGTCTAATACTTCGCTCAGATTTTAAAAGGCCATGGGACTTACCATTTAAGATCACAAATTAAGAAACTGAGCTAATACATTCCATCAACCAGTTGCACCAGATCTCACAAAAGCCAAGTTTCTGAAATAAGTCCTTCAAGAAGCTCCATCAAGTATGTCATACACTTTAGACATCTCGGTTTTGATTATCATAAACTTCTCGTTATATCTCGGATTTGTATTCAGAACATGGACCATTTCATGTGCAACAAGTATATTATCTGAAATTAGCTTCCCAGACACAAAAGCACCTAGCGTTTCAGAGACAATCTCCGATACCCATATTTTAAGACGTGAGTTCAATATTCTAGAGATTACTTTATAGACAATCGAACAGAGGCTTATAGGACGTAGATCCATCATCTTACTTGGGTTAGCAACCTTTGGAATCTTACTAGAATTTCCTATTGTGATTAGGATTTGTTAGAATCTATAAATAGATATATTGAGTTGTGGTATTCTATTGTGAGAGATTATTATGTTTGAGACTTTTGGTTTTGGTAGATTTTCCAAAGCTAATGAAGAGAACAATTCTTTATAATCTTAAACTTTTTGGTTCTTTAGTCTCCATCGAATCCATATTTTCTCTTTCTCTTTTTGCTATCTCTTTTATTTTTTGTTAGAATCCATTTCATACGTCCATAGTCCATATTGCTTCATTAATTGTTCCAAGTTCATTGTAACCATTTATTGTAATTGATTAATTGTTGTGTTTCTCATCCACGTCTTCGCTGCAATTTTTTTGTCCCCGTCATGTTAGCCTCCTCTTTTTACATTCCTAGTTTCTGCTAGTCATATTCTCTAATATGGGTCAAACCATTTTGTAATTCTATGTTTTATCCTTGTCTAGTTTGTCTTTTGTCTATGTCCTTCAAATATCCATGTCCACAATTCAATTTTTTTAGCCACCAGTTATGTGGTTATTCACGTTTCATGTGTCTAATCCTAGTCGTGAGTTAGCTTTATAAATACGATTAAACCCTACACTTCATGCTCGAAGATCTCTACGTCAAGTGAATCTAAGACTCAAATTCATCTAATGTGATGATAAAATATCAACAAAGCATCTGCACCAAAGAGTTCTCACAAAAGTTTCTCAACAAAAATATAATAATAACATATTAAATAATACTTTTTTATTAAAAAAGTTTCTCAATAAAAGTAAGATAGTTTTTTAGATAAGAAATTTTGGGCGAGAGTTCCAAAAATTTTGAAAGATTTTTATATTAAAATAATATTATTTAATATTTTATTATTATTTTTTTGGATGAGAAACTCTTGTAAGAATCCCTCATTGCAGATGGTCTAAGTGTTCTAAATTTCTTTTTGTTTTTACTTTTTAAAACCAAATCTTAACTCTAATAAACTAATACAGGTAAAACTTTTATCGATCAATCCAAGAACCAAGAGCAGTATTTAGTACAGCAAAATTAGTCTACACGTAAGTGTAGAAGAAGGTTTCGAGAAGGAGAGGGTTTTCTTGGAGAGCAAGGTTCAGAAGCCATGTGGTGTTACGACGCAGACAGGTTTAGTAGTTACTACAACATTTTCTTATGATTTGGGTTAAAACTGTGACCCTGTAATTTTGTTAAATTATCTCATCTTGAATAGTTTTTAAAACAGGAAGTCATCAATAATTAAAGAGAAGTTCATCAAAAGTAACCTTTGGGACTAAAATCTACCCAAAGTGCAAAACTATTATACCATCTTTGCCCTGTGACGGGCCAGGAACCGTCTTGTAGCAGCAGCAACCGCATCCTTCTTTCTTTGTATGAGCCCTTTTCTAATCAATGTATATCTCTTTTCTGAACCCATCTTCTTCTCAGATACTGCTTCTTGAGGTTCAGTACTTGATCCAATATCTTCAGGTTCAGATGTCACTTTTTTCTCCGTTTTCTTTTTCTTTGTCTCTTCATTTCTTTGTTTCTCGACCCTCTGTGCTTCTTTAGCTTCGATATCTCGAGCTCCAAAAGCCTCATTTTTTCCAATGTTGAAATAGATCACTCAACTGTTTCTTCTTTGTAACCTTAAAGCAGATGAGAAACAAATAAAAAGAGCTGACAAGAGTTTCAAGTACCAAAGCAATCTGTTTTCTTTATTGCTCATACAGATACTTCTAAGACCCAACCATGATCCATCACGCATGTACTCAAAAGTCACGAAATACAACAAGGTTCTGAAAAGAAAAGATTGCGAGTAGTGACAACTTTGACACAGTTACCAAACCAGTGCAACTATAAGACAGACACGATATATCCTAGCTTAGTAGGGCAGAGAGATACGAGTAAAAACATGAGATATAATGAATGAGGAAGAAAACTAACATTATCTTTTCCTCTTGAAGTTCACACAATCTTTCTTCAGCCAACCATTTGTTGTCTTCCTCTAGTTTTCTTTTATAGGCGCCAGCAACAAACTTTTCTTAATCTGCCAAAAGATGTTCGTCTTTGGCTCTTTCTTTCCCAAGCTTTCTCTCATAGATTATTTCATGTTCTTTCTCCCTACGCTCTGCCTGTTTCATTAAATGCTCGATAAATCTTGGCTGCAATTAGAAAATAAGTAGATGAGACATAAGCAATCCATATAAGTCATGAAACCTCACAAAAGGGATGCATTTACATGCTCAAAGACTTCAACATAACCTAATTAAAACAAAAGTAATGAAGGCTTAGCCTTTTTGTAACTATAGGTTATGTAGTGGTTAGGGTATTGGAAGATGTCTTTTGTCAAGATTTACGTGGTTTTTAAACAAATGGGTTCTATATCTCGATCGTATGACAGATTAGTCAGCCACAGATCATATGGTAACAAATATTTAGAATCCTTAAGCTATGAACAACAAGCTTTATATCTTATAAAACAACACACAAACATTGAAATCCAATCTAACCTAAGCTATCTAATCAATTCACAGATGAGTTATGAGGAAAAACTTACTTGTTTAAAAGCCATAGTTTTTGAAGCTTGACGAGATATCTCCTTCTCAACATTATAGACTTCATCGTCGCCAAAATTTAAAGCAGCCCGAATTGGAGATCGTGATGCTGACTTGTGCGATTGAGCCTTGATTTGCAGTCCGTACTTCACAGTTTCCTTCTCCGTCTTCTTCTTCATCTCCGCTTCCCTCAACCTCTCCTTTATGGCCTTAACAACATCAGTTATTTCCTTCTCGGCCGTCTCTTTGCTCAGAAAGTTGCTCTCTTTCCCAATAAAATTAAAGACTTTCACCAAAAACCCTAGTGGGTTTGAAAGATCGAACTTGCACTAAACGGCAATGTCGAAGGTCTCACTTCCTCAATCTCAAATTCAGCCGCCATTGGTTTCTATAGGAAATGAGGCTGAATGAGTTTATTCCATTGCTTAGATACACAATATATACAGAGTTATCAAAGATATTAGGGCCGATTGAATGATCCGTTTAGATGATGCGTTTGGATGATCTATCTGGATGATGTTCTTTTCTTCATCCGAAAACTCTACTGGATGATGCGTTTGAATGAAGTTATGTTTCTTTGTGCATTTATATAAATTAGTTAGATGTAGTTTGTAACCAAATGACTAAAAAGGACATGCTTTATGTTAAAACAAAATGTTAATGAAAAGAAAAGAGAATAAAAAAGAGGAGAGAGAGTAAAATGAGGAGAGAGAGTCAAAAAGAGGAGAGAGAGTAAAAAAGAGGAGAGAGAGTAAAAAAGATGAGAGATAAAAAAGAGGAGAAAGAGTAAAAAATAGGAGACAGAGCAAAATGAGGAAAAAGAGTAAAAAGAAAGAGAGAGAAAGTAAAAAAGAGGAGAGAGAGTAAAAAAGAGGAGAGAGAGTAAAATGAGGAGAGAGAGTAAAATGAGGAGATAGTAAAAAAGAGGAGAGGCAAAGTAAAAAAGATGTGAGAGAGAGTAAAAAGAGGAGAGAGAGTAAAATAGAGGAGAGAGAGTAAAATAGAGGAGAAAGAGTGAAAATGAGGAGAGAGAGAGTAAAAAGATAAGAGAGAGTAAAAAGAGGAGAGAGAGTAAAAAGAGGAGAGAGAGTAAAAAAGAGGAGAGAGTAAAAAAGAGGAGAGAGTAAAAAAAGGAGAGAGAGTAAACTGAGGAGAGAGAGTAAAAAGAGGAGAAAGTAAAAAAAAGGAGAGAGAAACTAAAAAAGGAGAGAGAGTAAAAAGAGGAGAGAGAAACTAAAAAAGAGGAGAGAGAGTAAAATAAGGAGAGAGAGTAAAAAAGAGGAGAGAGAGTAAAAAGAGAAGAGCGAGTAAAAAGAGAAGAGCGAGTAAAAAGAGAAGAGAGAGTAAATAAGAGGAGAGAGAGTGAAAATGAGGAGAGAGAGTAAAAAGAGGAGAGAAAGTAAAAATGAGAAGAAGAAAGTAAAATGAGAAGAGAGAGTAAAAAAGAGGAGAAAGAAAGTAAAAAAAGGAGAGAGTAAAAAAGAGGAGAGAGAATAAAAAAAGGAGAGTGAAAATGAGGAGAGAGTAAAAAAGAAGAAAGAAAGTGAAAATGAGGAGAGAGAGTAAAAAAGGAAAGAAAGTGAAAATGAGGAGAGAGAGTAAAAAAGAGGAGAGAGAGTAAAAAAGAGGAGAGAGTGTGAAAAAGAGGAGAGAGTAAAAATGAAAAGAAGAAAATATGTATACCACATAAATAATAAAATAAAAGAGATGTAATTTTCAAAAATAATGAGGGGTATTTTAGTCCTTTTTAATTCTCTACAAGTTCATCTCCATCTGAATGCACCATTCAAACTCATCCGAAATTTTTTAAAAGTTTTAAATGAGTTTGATAAAACCATTCAGATACTCCATCCGGATGAGGCACATGTCTAAAAGAACAACGATTTTCATCTCCATCCAGAAACAAGGCCTAAAACATATGGATGGAAAAAAAAAACAAGGCCTATGTATTATATATTTACATCAATATCCTTTCCTTATATACTTCTCACTCCAAAAAAAGACAAAATTCTATACGGACATAAAATCTGTCCCAAACTGTATGGATTTTGAGACAGTAAAGAGACGCAAAGGGACAAAGCATGATTCGCCTAAAAGTGAGTGGAAACAGTCTGGATTTTGTAATGGAAATTAACAAATATAGACAAAATGGGACGGTTGTCCGTAATCATCTAGAAACTCCAAACAAATTTAGACAGCAACAGAGTATTTTAAAAACAGACGGATCAAGGCAAATATGTAACAAAATAAATTTTGTTTAAACTGAGTTTATTGTATCACATAAATACAACTAAGTAATTGGATGAAAATTTGAACACTTTTTGAACAGTAGCCGAGTGAAAATTAGAAGTTGATTACACAAACATATGAAAACTAAAAGCCGAGTACAAAAATTCTAATGTTAAAATACATATCATAGTTTGTAGAATTTATGTTTTATTAACAATCTGGCCAATAAATATGTCAAAAAGATAAGATCAGTTCCTCTAGTTCACGATTAGGGTTTACTGAGCCAACTTCGATGTAAATCTTCTTGTGTAAATCAAATAGCCTATGTGATGTACCAATTGAGACAAATAACTCTAGTCCACTCCTGGATGAATTCTCATCTTTAGAACTGTTTGGTTTTGTTTCAAAACTCTCCAATTTGATGTCTTTGTGTTCACTCATACTTCACCATAAGAGATTTGTTAGAAGTAAAGCATAGCTTACCAAAATGAGGTCCAAACGTAGGCATAGAAATGAAAATAGTTACTTAGCAAGTGTGAAATATGTATTTGGAATTAGATTCAAAAAGCTAACAAATAGTTAAGACAAAAAAAGTATTAAAAGTTCTGTAATCGGATATAGATAAAGGAAAAAAAAGTGTACATTTGCTGCAATTGTAGATGATGAAAGTGATTTGTCGTTGTGTGGAAGTGTCGGTGATGACCGGTTAAAAGTTAACAGGTCCAGACAGAATTATGATTTGGAACTGTATGGACCATGTTTGGGGAGGGGGAACAAATAAGGTTTTACTATTGCTGACATGGTAAATTAAAGCAACGTAATAATTATGGATGAGTTTAGAGCATTAAAGTTCTGTCTAAATCCATCAAGATCTGTCTTAAATTTTACTTTATCTACCTAAAAAAATAATAGACCACCCATTCATTCTCAAACACAAAACCATACAAAATTTTCTTATGTTTTTATGTTCCAGCAACTGGTTCTTTTTGTGCTGACCAATCTATATCTCTTCTTTAATACTTTGTTGTAAATGGCTAATTCTAACTATTTTTTATTTTGGATTGATGGTACGGTACATGATAACACAACCGCAGTTCTGTTGGGTTTTTTGAGATGTTTGACACATGTCGGGTTCTATTGTATTCGGGTTGTAAAGGGGCGCTCACCATTGTCATATGCATCTTGTCTAATAACTTTGAAAACAGATTACAATCTTGCTAAAGACTATCTTGATGCAATTACAGAGCATTGACGCACTAACTTCTCGAAGGGAATACAGCACCGTCATCATACTATGAGGTTCAAAAGCTAGTTTTATGATTCATGAGCACATTGACAGACCTTACCCTCAGTACTCGATGCTTATAGTTGTTGAGAAAAAATATGGTTTCGTACCTTTGATGTAAGTTCAAGTTTTTATAAACTCAATAGAATTGTTAATTTGTGTTCGTGTGATTGTTTTATTAACACTTCTTTTTTCTAGCAACACTACACCTAGAAGCCAGAGCATACTTCTCAGGCTCGCAAACTGTTCAACAAGGCTGCTGCAGATTCTTACTAAAAGCACATGTGTGAGTGGAAGAGGACGTGGAAGAAAGGGAAAAACTGCCAAGTTGGTTGTAATTCAACCGCGTGGGAAGGTTTTAAGAAGTATTGGGCACATCTGGAAACAACATTAGAGGCACACATCAAGTCTATGAACCACAAAAGTGATCATAAGGGTAAAAGAATGACATTCCACAACTCTGACTCTAAATCCTTCAAACGAAGAAGCTTGAGATGGTATAACAGTTGATGACTATTTCATATACATGTTATGCATTTTGTTTTCATATTTTAACATCTCTTCCATTTACTTAAGCTGCAAAAAATAATGGAGTACTCCCTGATTGCCTGGTCCTTCTAGAGGCAATACACACACATAAGGAGAACATGAAGATTCAAGACCAAGTTGTACCATAAATTGTAGAGAATGTGAAGAATATGTAAAGTGATTGCTTGACTCAGATGTCTCAAGATGACTCTTCCAGTTCGACATGGATAACAACACAACCACCAACACTCAGCCGAGAGGAGATCAATGAGATGGTGCTAGAGGTGAGTTTTATATTAGTTGTGCAGGTTTCTTACATTATTTTGCTTCTGTTTTGTTATGTTGCTGATATCTTACACTATATTTGGTTGATATCATTGTTACTGTTTTAGGAAAAAATGACTCTTAGGGGCTGACACTTTAGATTGGGAAGCCTTGTCTCAACAGCTTAATCATCGACTTCACCACCATTAGTCCCTCCAGTCGTAGCCGCTGAGATGAAGGACATTATAGCACAACTTATGGAAAGCCAATAGAAGTTGGTTCAGCTTATGAAGTAGATGAACCCAACATTTGATGCAGAAACGATCTAAATGTAGACTTCTATCTCTGCCGCTTCTTTTATTTTTTGTTCAACTTAACCTAACTCTTAATGCTCCAGGGTTGTCTTTGTTTCAATAGAAAAACATATTATGGATCTTATTATGCAAATCATTTTCTTAATTGTATTTCTTTNACATATATACTCACATTTTTACATATATGTAAAATTAGTTTTTTGTTTACATATATATATATATATATATATATATATATAATTAATCAGTTTATTACGAAAAAAATGTCATACGATATAATTTTGTAACATACAATTTTGTTACATTTTGTCTAAAATTAGACTCGATGTAGCGAAGTCTATTATTGTCTTAAAAAATTAAAACTAAAGACACCTATTACAAACATTGAAAAAACCAGACATATACTGTTCACTCGTCTGAAAACATATTTATCTAGACCTGTTTGGACCATTACAGTACTAACCGTCTAGGATTTCAAACGAACATTTTGCAGTCCAAATTCAGTCAAGAAATACAGACAAATTTTGGACAAGTTTCCAATTTCCAACACTGTGTACCAGACAAAAATTCGCCTTTGTTAGAGCATCTGCTAGCTGATCTCGAGAGGAGATGTATGCTACTCGCAGAACTCCTATCTGAATGTTGTCCCTTACAAAATGGTGGTCAAGCACTATGTGTTTCCTTCGCGAGTGAAAGACCGAGTTAGCACAAAGATAGGCTGCTCCCATGTTATCATAATAAACGACTAGTGTGAAAGGTAGAGTGATGTGTAATTCGATTAGTAAGGAGCATATCCAGCAAAGTAAAGATGCAATTTCAGCAACAGTTGTATACTCTGCTTTCGTGGAGGATTTAGTGACTTCCTTCTGCTTCCGCTAAGCCTATGAGATGGTGTTCCTCCAAGATAGACAATATATGCGGTCGTAGACACAAAATCTGCAAGGTCACCGACCTAGTCAGCATCCGAGTAAGCATGTATTGTTGGTGATGGATTTAGCTTGATGAAGATCCCATGAGGAATTATGCCAGCACGGTAGCGTAATACTCGTTTCACCACATGCCAATGTAGATCTGTTGAGCAATGCGTGGATTAAGAGAGCTTGTTTACTATATAAGAAACATCTTGTCATGTCAAAGCTAAGTACTAAAGACTTCCCAAAACCATTATTTACTCAATTGGGTCTAGCATATCTTGGTCCTTGTAGATGGTTAAGAATAATCAGGAAATGGCACGAAATGTCGAAAATGAAAGGGTGCAGAACCAGGAAAATGAGTGAATATGGGAACAACTGAGAATATAGCAAATGCGGCTTAACTGGGAGTTGATGCGAGTACAAGTACTGCGGCTCCGGTTGGGTTGGAGACAATATTGGGAATGTTGGCCCAAGTCCTGGCTAGACTACCAGTAGTGTCCCCTGTTGGGAATAATCCACCTTCGTCGAACCTAGAACCGTTCGTGAATGTTACGAAAGAATCCCAAATGGCTAGTACTTTATCATATTAGAAGGTAATGGAGCATATGCAGAGATTGGGCACTAAGCTTTTCTCTGGTGTTGCAAAGCTCATCGAGGCAGATGAATGGATGAGTAGGCTTCAAAGGAACTTTGATTCAATTCATTGTCTCCAAAAGTTTAAGACGGATATTGTTGTCCACCACTTGGAAGGTGATGCATATACTTGGTGGCTTAGCATAGCTTGTCGAAGGGCAAAGCCGATTTGTAGTTGGGAAAGCTTCTGCAATGAGTTTCAGGCAAAGTACTTTCCGCTGGAGATACTGGACAGGCTAGGGAGGACCTTTGTGAAGGTAAACCAAAGCTCAATGAACGTTTGAGAATACGAGAGTGGGTTTAATAATCTCAAGAATTACTCAGGATATGAGATGGAAGAGGAGAGTGTGCATATTCATCAATTTATGTGTGTATCGTAGATTGAACTTCGCAAGATTTGCCTAGTTCAAAATTACTCTTCCGTATCCAAGCTTGTGGAGAAGGCAACTCAGTTAGAAGGTGGGATTGAGGAAAAAACCAATATGTATCATGAAAGGAAAGTTGTTGCAACGCGAACACAAGTTCAGTCCAGATTTGGATCCTGGCAAGGGTTATCTTAGATTGAATTTACCCGGATGGTATGATATGTCCAATTATTAATCTGCAACCAGTTCCATCCACCTTCTCTGCCTTAGGTTCAGTTATGGTTGAGTGAACATCTACTTTAAGCTCTTATGATCTGTGAAAATTTGGATCTTCCCACCGTAAAGGTAGGATCGCCATATCTTCAAGGCAAAAACTACTGCGACTATTTCTAAGTCATAGGTGGGATAATTTACTTCATGATTAGCTTTCTCGAGGCATAGGCAATAACCCAATCATTCTGCATTAAAACGCACCCAAGACCCATCTGTGAATACCATATACAGTTCATCTTGTTCAAGCAAGGCTAAAACCAGAGTACTTGTGAGCATCTCCTTCAGCTTCCTAAAACTATGTTCACATTCTGCGGTCCTGTTATATGTGACGTTTTTTCCTGTGAGACGAGTCATTGGCTGAGCCATACTTGCAAAGCCCTTAACAAAAAGACGATAGGTACCCAGCTAGCCCAAGGAAGCTTCAGATCTCTATGAAGTCAAAGGTATTGGCCCAGCCCGCAATGACCATGATCTTCTCTGGATGGACAAATACTCCCCTTTCCGAGACCACATGACCCAAAAATCCAACTTCCCTTTGCCAAAAGCTACAGTTTCTTAACTTGGCGAATAACTTATGCTCTCGCAAATTACTCAAGACCATTCTCAACTGAACCTGATACTCTTTCGGATCATTAGAGTCTATGAGAATATCATCTATAAAGATGATCATGAATTCATCCAAGAATTCCTTGAATATGCCATTCATAAGTTTCATAAAAGCCACTGGCGCATTAATCAATCCGAAGGGCTTGACCTCAAACTTATAGTGTCTGTAACTCGTCAAGAAAGTTGTCTTTCTTATACATGGTTCTGCAATTAGGATCTAATGGTAACCCGAAGCTAGATCAATTTTGGAGAACCAAGTAGCACCTTGGAGTTGGTCCAACAACTCATCAATTCGTGGAAGATGGTACTTGTTCTTTACTGTGACTCAATTCAACCCACGGTAGTCGATGCATAGTCTGAAACTTCCATCTTTCTCTTTCAAGTATAGTACTAGTGCACCCTACGGTGAACTACTCGGTCGTATGAATCCCTTATCCAACAATTCGCTTAGTTGCTTCTTTAACTCGACTATCTCGATGAGAGCCATATGATAATGCACCTTAGAAATCAGAGTTGCTTCTGGTTTTAACTCGATCGTGAATAGGTCAGACCAAGCTGGTGGTAAAGTAGTCAAAACTTTAAATACATCATCAAACTCATCCACCACCGGAATGTCCTTAAATTCGGTGTTTGATCGAGTTTATGTGGTACTAATCATAGCTAAGTACGCTTCACAACCCCTACTCAACCATCTGTTTTATTGGAATAGCCGAGACTATCAGACTGCCTGAGGTAGGTTGGACTCCTTGATAAATCAATACCTTCCCACTATTCTCAAACTTAACTCGGCCAGTGTAGATGGGTTTTATACTTCCCAAGCTAGACCATTCCCAGAATTACATCGTAATCCTTCAAGGAACAAATCAAAAAGTCCACTGGCATGTTTACCCGTTTGATCAACATAAAGAGGTTTTAGACCGATATAAGGGCTTCCATTAATTTCCCAACCGCGGTTTGTATTAGAATACTGTGATTTTTGGATTCCTTCTGAAACCCTTTATTTACATTTTTATAGTGTGATGCCCTAGAGTCAAATATAACATGGGTTGCCACTCCACCAATAATAATGGTCTCTACGCATCCACCTAGAATGCTAAGACTAAAATGCATGCAACATGCAAATCTATAAAAAATTTACTTAGGTGATCGATAGGACTCACCAGTCTGTCATTTGCCCGTTTCCCTCTAGACTACATCATTTTCAGATAATTTTCCTTGAAATGTCCACTTTCACCAAAATGGAAACACGTTCCTGTATCAGATCCATCGCTTTTTCCTTTTGTGCCCGTTTCTAGGCATTCTCGAGCCTTGTGCTCAAGACTTCCGCATCGGAAACATTCTCCAGACGCAGCCCTACAGGAACATGCATGATTCTTTCCGCACGTTGCACAACCAATGCGAGTTCCCTTACCCATGGTATTCTTATTCCACCTCTTGTTCCCTTGTCAGGAACGACCTCTGGACCGAACTTGTGTTCGCGTTGCAACAACTTTCTTTGCTAATACATATTGGTTTTTCTCTCAATCCCACCTTCTAACTGAGCTGCCTTCTCCACAAGGTCGGACACGGAAGAGGAATTTCGAACTAGGCAAATCTTGCGAAGTTCAGTCTGCAATCCACACATAAAGTGATGGACGTGCGCACTCTCCTCTCCCATCTTATCTCCTGGGTATCTTCTGCCACTATTTTGATTCAAAGGAATTTCGATTCAATTCGTTCATTATTTTGTTCTGCCACTAAAAGAACTTGTATCAATTGTGAGTACTTCGTATATCCTTAAACCTGATATTGTTGCTGCAAGATTACGTTTCCAGGATGATATGTTTGGAGAGTTTTTTTAATCATATCATAATCACTTATCTTCTCTCTATATAATGTGATCTTGTAAAGGATTTCCAACAGAACGGAATTATATTCACTAACATTTTTGTAATCCTGAAACCGGAAGTTCAACTACTCATGTTTGACTTTTGGTAAAAACACATATTTTTGATGACCTATATTTGAGTGATTCCCAAAGATTTCCAAGAATCTTCCTTTGTTATGTGTTTATCTTCTCAACTATTATGGATATAGTAAAATAAAAATATTATAACATTTTCTTTTTTCTTATTAACAGTTGTTTTTGACTTATTGATGGTATCAAGGAATTGTCTTGTATTTAAATATATCTTTGCTGCTACTGTTCATCTCATATAATTATTTTAATAAATATCCAGAGTAACAATCTCGAGTTTAGTCATATTTAACATAATAATTAAATATAATAATATATTATCATTAATTTGTGATATTTTAATTTAATGTGAAGTTAAAATTCATGATAATATTTCAAAGTTTGCATAATGAGTAAAAACAATAATTAAAAATATTTTGTATATAAACAATATTTATTTATATCATTTTTCTGGAACGTTTTTATAAATGTTTTTGGTATATATAAATGTATTAATCCGAGGAGACATAGTCTACCATATAATTATGATTGCGAATGTATAGCCTATTTAACAATTGATTCAGGAAACAGAGCCTATTATCCCGGAATTACTATTTAAATATAAGCAACGAATCATCCATACGGCATGGTCATTATAACATGTAAATTATATAAAAATGAGCATTATGAGAACTGTAAATTAAATATATATATATATATATAAAGTGTATCATCTAGATATATAATTTTTATTATAATAAAATATAAAATAAATTTGTCATAAATTTAATCATACTTTTTGTTCGATATTAGATTAGAGCAAACTCGTCCTGATAAAATATTAAAAAATATAACATAATTATATTTATGTGGGATCAATATCTATGGAAAGAAATGGGAGAGAGAAACGAGTATGTGAGATGAAGGGAAAATCGTTTGTTGTTATAACACTAAAGTAGAAGAGAGTTATAAAGAGAGATGCAAAAGTAGAGAGAAATGTTTCTCATTCACTTCTATTACTCACGTACAAAATACAATCTCTTTATATAGAGATGTAGGTCGGTTGTGAAATATAGAATTACCTTCAAACATAACTTATATGTTTCCACGTATACCATGATGAGATATTTACCTCTTGTTCTAATGATGACACGTGAACTTAATGATGAGCAATCACCAAACATTATTTATAACATATATAGTAATTTTTATAGGCGGTAGTTTTGAGAAGTTTTTTTAAAATTATTGGGATCCACCCAAATTCTAATTGCATCTAAAGTTATAAATACCGATCTAATTAAACATTAAATATTGTAAATTTGATCTAATTACACAATTGTGTGGTTAATTACGGGTTACTATTACTCTTAAAAATGGCTTCAGTTTTAACTCAACCATTAACCGAATTAATATCGATTTTGACCCGATTAGAACAAAATTACGACCCGTATAACAAAAGCTTTACACCCATATCACGAACCCTAAAACACCAAAATCCCCAAATTCTTGTTCTTTAGAAATCGGGAACGTGAAATCGGAATTTGCTCTGGAGATCGATAGTTAATGTTGATGGAGGAGGATTCGTTGCAGCTTGTACCAATTGTTGAGAGAGGCGACAGAGACTTTGAAGGTCGCAATGAAAATCGCGAGAACGACAGCGACGTTGATGGTTCAGACGACGCGGAATAAACTGAGCGAGATGCGTACGAGCTTGAGCGAGAAATTCTAGCCTTTCGAGATGAGCCTAGAGTCAAGAACAATGTTTACCCAGAAAGTGAAGAAGAAAGTAGTGAAGAAGAAGATGAAGATGGAGCGCATGGTCACAGAGAGAGGAATCGAGAATATACTCAATTTGCTGAAGGATTGCTTGAAGAAAATATGGTTTTCTTCAACCGTGTTGCTTTTGTTGATGCTGTTGTGAAGTATGTCTCCAGAACTGGGAGAAACCTGCAACAATACAGGTACGATACAAATCAAATTGCTTACAAATGTGCTGGTGGGAATGAATGTTCTTGGATGATCTAATGCTCGAGAGTAGGACGAACAGATGATGGAAGGTTAGAATATTCAACAAGGTTCACTCGTGTGCACTAACTGGAAGGTGTTCATGATGAAGGTTCTAGTAATTGCTCGGTTATTTTTAGACAAGATAAGGGAGGAACCTGAGTACTTCATGCCGGCGAAGATGGAATCCTATACGTATGAGAAATGGAAGGTTTAAGCTACTAGACATCAATGCCAAGCAGCAAGGAAGAAGGTTCTTAGGTGGATTGAAAAGGAGTATGATACTCAATTTGCTCGACTCAGGGACTACGGTGCTGAGATAGTTGAATCGAATCCAAACTCCACCGTAGCTATTGAGACAGAATCCAATAGAGAAGGCCAAGATGTTTTCCGCCTATTCTATGTTTGCTTTGCGCGGCTTAGGACCACTTGGAAGGGGACATGTCGACCTTTAATTGGTGTTGATGGCTGTTTCATGAAGGGTAAAACAAAAGGAGAGGTGTTGGTGGCATTAGGGAGAGACGCCAATAACCAAATATATCCTATAGCTTGAAGCTGTATCCAAGTAGATAATATGGAAAACTGGAGGTGGTTTTTCAGCAAATTAAAGGTAGACTTGGAATTAGAAGATGGTGAAGGATACATTATCATGTCAGACCGTCAAAAGGTGTGTATGTGTATTTTTATAATTGTTTTGATTTATTGTGCTTCACATGGTTTGTCACATAGAATATTTAGTGTTTCGGTAAAGTTGTTTTTGAATTTTCTAGTTGTGTGTTTGTTTAGTCATATGTTGTCCACATTGTATTGTTTATGCATTGTGTATTATATAAGTTTGTACCTAATATTGTGATTATTGTGATTTGTTTATTAGGGATTGGTTCGGGCAATTGAAGATGAGCTCCCTTTAGGTGAGCATCGGATGTGTGTTAGACACATCTATGGAAACATTAAGTCAAACCTTGGAAACATCAAGAGGCCATACATGAAGCCTTTAATCTGAAATTTGGCTTGGAGTTACAGTGTCCTTGAGTATGAGGCGAATCTTGCAAGGATTTTAGAATATGATGAATCTGTTTATAACGAAGTCATGAAGCAACAACCACAGACATGGAGTAGGGCATTTCAGAGGCTAGGGACTTATGTTGAAGACGTTGAAAACAACTCCGTGGAATCGTTCAATGCCTTCATTTTCAAGGCTAGAGGGAAACATTTTGTTCCTATGCTAGAGACAATAAGAAGGTTAGCATTGGT
>OVAX01001996.1:0-35470 GCA_900406405.1 Lepidium africanum | reverse complement strand
AAATATAGTAAAAAAGCTGTTATCACCTGCTTCTAGATCAATTGTCATAGCCTAGATCATTAGTCCGTGTCATATAGTTAATCCCTTTGCTTGATTTCGTTTGCTTTGATCTATTTAATCTTATTGTTTTGCTTGATGGTTTGGCTAAGTTTAGTTTGCATTTGCTTGCTTTTGTTTTGCTTGTTTCTTGTTTTAGTTCTTGTTTGCTTGCTCATTTCTCATCATCACTCTAGATTAGCCAAGAATCTTGCATCCCTATTGTGCAACTTCTTACTCCTTTGGGTTCGATCCTCAAGTGCTTAACAATGACATGATTGTGTGAGCATTTGTTGTTATAAATTTAATTGATAGTGCCTTAATAAACCCAGAAAATGCACACCCATCATGCACCAAAGGAAGAGCTTAAGAAATTACCAAAAGAGGATAAATTCCTTCAAGAAGCTGAAGTAGGTAATGCAAGAACTTGAACTTCTTCTTGGTTGCAAGGTCGATGAGAATTTTAGGATAAGGTATAAAGATCCTTGTGAAGATGTTGTGGTTGTAGAATGCATGGAAGACACAATGGAAAAATTAATTGTTAAGAATGAGCTTTCAACTACGGAGCACATGCATGTCCAACCCATATTCAAGCACGAAGCAAATGATGAAAAACCTATATAGAAGCAAGAGAATCTCATCGAAATAGCCTACAAGGAAGGTGATGAAGAGAGATCTCCAAAGGCACAACCATTTAGCAAGCATTTTGGCATAATTTTCTCCATTGAATTGAGCATAAATGATCATTGGAAGGTATCATTCTTTGGGGAGGTTAGAATGAAAGAATTTAGGGGATGGTTCTATGATGAGTCTGATCCCAGAGATCCAAGCTCATGTCACACTTCTTTCTTGAAAAGTGAAAGGATAGTCAATTTTAAGGACGTTTGTGGAGAAGATTCCGCTTTTTGATCCTCTCACCGCATAAAAAGCGGTGCACAACACTGAGCTTGAGACGTAAACAAGCGCACTTGGGAGGTAATCTCATGGTATCCTTGTAAATAACTTTTATTTTTCTTTGTTTTGTTTCATTTTTGTGTGTGCTTTGTGATTGTTTGATGTAGGGAAGTCGAGAGCTAGAAGAGGAATCTTGAGGTTATGATGATGCTCCGATCCAAGGATTCTCCACTCCTTAGCCAAGGTACCAAATCACCAACTTTGTAAATATTTTTAGTTTTCCTCTCCCTTATTTTACATTGCATTTTCCGGTTCCTCTTTCTTGGGTTAATTTCCTCACCGAGACGGTGAGAAGTAAGTCTGGGGGAGGGGAATGATATTTGACTTTGATTTGAGTTTTTTTATTTATTTTCTTGAGTCTTTCATTGCATAGAAAAATTCATAAAAATACAAAAACAAGCATCTAGTTTCACTTGCATTCGTCTAGTATTTGAGTCTAGATTCATGTAGGATTGCATTGCATTGGGAACAATGAATTGCCTTGACATAAGCTTGATGATTAATTTGTTAAGTTAAATGCCCAAGTTACTAGTTGTTTGATGCATAACTTGCTTGTTGAAAGGTAAGATTGATCCATGCTTAGAATTCTCGATTTCAGGTTCTTGCCTTGGTTGAAGCATGTTGTGATTTGAAGCCATTTCTTACCTATAATAACCTAATCTTGACTTTGAATTATCATGTCCATGCATTGCATTTAAACTCATGGATACACATACATACTTGGATTTCTTTCATCTTGTACAACTTTTTGTGATCCAAGTAGCCGGTTTCACTTCAATGATTAGTTTCCCTACCTTTAGTCTAGCCTTCTTTCAAGCCATCATTGTTTGCTGTGAGTTTAAGGCCTTATTTCGGAATGAGCTTGGTAGAAAGTGTTAGGTTTGAGCCGACAAGAATGGTAGTTTCGGTTCACACTTTTTGAACCGGATAGGACTAGGTGGGAATTTGATCTTTGGTGTTGGTTTACATGTGTTTTGAGCTTAAAAGGAATGATGGGAAAATGTTTGAAAGGGATTGAAAAGAAAGGAATGTTCAAAGGGATTGTTAGGAGAGAATGATATATGAAAAAAAGAAAAGATGATCTAGTAAAGGGTTTAGGAGGAATGAAATGGATAAGTGGTTATTTGGAATAATAGAAACAAAAGGAAAGAAAAGAAAGGAGAACCATAGTGTTAAATGAAACATCAAACCCGCTAGATACCAGAAGTTTCGAACTCCNAAAGGAAAGAAAAGAAAGGAGAACCATAGTGTTAAATGAAACATCAAACCCGCTAGATACCAATAAGTTTCGAACTCATCTCCTTAGAACAAGAATGAAGTGTTGAAGCTTTGAGTTGATCCTATGTAATGAAAAGAAGTGAGAAAAACCTTGGGAGAAAGGGTAGAAATTAGGATCATTGTTGGGATTAAATATAACTTGGGATTAAGTTTGATTTTTGTGTACTTGGATAGATGGGATTATATTCTTGTATGCATTCATTGGCTTTTACCTTTACCATTCTTCTAAAGCTCATTCTATTCATTGAGAGATCCTTGTATTGAACATCTTGAGCCATATATGTGAAGATATCATTTTTATCTCTTAAACCTTTCCCTTAACCAAATGAGTTCATTGAATATTCATAGCTGGTTTCAATTTAACGAATTTCAAAAGGAATGGCGGATTTGAATGCATGTGTAGATTGAGGTAGAATTTGGATTGAGTTGTGAAGAGTATGGCTAAGATTTTTGAGTAGACTTTCTTACTTTGCATCCTAGAACTACTAACATGGACATTGAGGTTAACATTGGATTAGTTTGCTTAGACTTTAAGTTCCTACTCTCAACCTCTTCTTCGGTTTTGTCGTTTGCTTTCTTGAGGACAAGCAAAAGGCAAGTCTGGGGGAGTTGATATATGTGAATATTAGCGTGGTTTTCATTTTTATTTTGCATCATTATCCATCATATAGAACTCATTTGATCTCATTCTAGCTTGTATTTTTTCATACTTTGCACATTAGAGGCTTAGGAGCATACATATGCATATTTTCTACTTTTTGTGTCATTTTAGGTGATTTGGAGCTACCTAGAGGGAGTTGGAACTTGGAGGTGGATAAAGAGGTTTAAGGATGGAGTAAAGATGCATTGGATCAAGTTAGAAAACCCTTTGGATCAGTTTATCGACCTCCTGGTCGATATTATTGCAAAAATTGAAGATGTCAAAAATATTGGGCACCTTGGTCGATACTGAGGTCGACATTTCTGCACAGACACCCAAAAATTCCTTCTGGACCAAAATGTCAACCTCCTAGTCGATAATGAGGTCGACAATAGCAACACACAAACTTGTTTTTATTTTATCCAACCCGATTTGTCCCGAGTCGACCTGGTTCCATTCTTAAACTTAAAAACTCTATTGTTTAAGGGTTTAGAACATCTTTCTTTCAATTTCTAGCCACAAAAGAACTTTTGTAGAGAGAGTTAAGGGAGAATAGTGGAGACCCAAGGAGAAGATGATCTTTGGATCATCTTCTCCCATCTATTAAGTTTTCTTATTCCTTTATCTCTACTCTTTCATTATGTTCATGTTTTTACTTACTTCATTTTGCTTGTTTTGTTCTTCATTTATGGTGTGTGAGTAGTGAAGTGATAGGTTGATGGTTAGGTAGATCTTAGGATTTGATGGTTGAATATTGTGTTTAAGTTGATAAATCTATGGATTCTTTCACTTAGAGTGGTCTTAATGCTGGATTTATCTTGATTAATTAAATCTAGATGCTAGGATATTTTCCGCCCGGAAGGTGTTTGTGAAAATTCCCGAATAATTTTTTTGTGAGCTAAGCTTCCCTAGCCATTGGAAGATGAAGTTAGGGTGTTTAGTGGTCTTAGTGATCTTGAGTTTATTGCTTAATTGATCTTCGAATTTGCAAATGGAAGTTTAGCTAGAATAATTGATTAATGAAGGGATTAAATGCCATGGAAATGGGTTGGTCCAATTGAGTGTCTCATGCCCTAGGATGGTTCTTAATGAGTCTTTAAACATCATTGATTTGATTAATTATCCTTTGATCAATCTTCTTGCCTAAAATCTATTGCTAATTTGTTCTTTGTCTTTGTTTAGTTTACTAGTCATTTGTTCTAGTTGAGTTTGCTGTGATTTTTCTTTGGTTGATCTTGGTTTGGTTTAGTTTACTTTTTCTTAGTTTGAGTAATATTTTACTTTAATTAAATCATCTATTGCTATAGCTTAATTCCAAATTCTTGCAATCCTAGTGTGTTGGTTCTAGATTCTCTGTGGATTCGATCATCAAGTACTACATTGACGTGTGTGCACTTGTTGATTAATTGGTATTGACAAAGTTTGTATCAAACTCTAACGTTGTTTGGTTCTGCTGTGGGATTGGTTTGGCGGGTAATGCATCTTGGACATTGTTCCCGTTCGCATACGTCTCGTGCACTGACTCCATTGCTCTGTTAGGATCTGCTGCATTGTTTGTGGTGCTTGCAACTGGTTCTCCAGTTTGCACCGCGATCGCTACTTGTTGACTTTTTGTCACCATTTTTGTTAGCTAAACACATGTATCGAGAAAAAGTTTGTTTCAGCTCCACGGTGGGCGCCAAATTTTTTATGTATAAACAAAAAATCATGAGAAATGAACCGTTTTATACGATCTAGCAAACAAATACAATATATTCTAATGATCCATCTGCCTAAAGTTGAACTCTTCCTCGATCTCGGGCTAACTATTTTTCTGATGATTTCTCGGGTGAATGATCTGCCTTTTGGGATTGAACGACTATATTTATATGTCGTGTCCTTCTTATGCCTCGTAAATATCCTTGATTTCTTCATTTTCTCTGGATTGATCGAGATTTATGTTATCATTATTTTCCCGATCAATCTCCTTGATTTGACGGGATTCTATCATCTTATTTGATCAAAACACTAACTCATTTGAACCTTAATGATACGTGGGCACGCTGTCGTGAGCCTGAGGATTGTTCCGGATTTATTATATGGGTTTTTTCCTCTATTTTTGGGCTTATTCTAGACTCTTCTCCTATTTTTTTGATGGGCTTCAACATTCTCAGGCCCAACCATTAAAAACATTAGAAGAATGACCTTTCACATTTTGTGACATGCCATATTCAGTAACCATGACGAGCATGTGGATACACACTACCTGTCGCACCAATGACCCTCGCATTCACATCACTCACAAACACTAGTTCAAAAAAATCTGGTATAACTGTGTTTACATCTCGAAAAACCATGTCCAACTAGCATCATTCTCTCCATCAAGTACACCCAAACAATATGAGATAAGTGTGACGAATATGATCTTGAGCTGTGGTAAAATCTAGTACACCACCATATCCATTCTTGAGGAAAATTTCATCTAAAATTATTACTTTGCTCATGACTATAAACTCTTCGATAAAAACTCCTAAAACTATGAAAACTTGAATTTTTCATTCTCATATAATTGAGCACATGTTACTGTATCATCATTGAGCGTCTCTATCTAGTGCACATAGAAATAAAAAATCATGTAGCTTTCTTAATAGCATGATTTCTCCATCTCCTTGATGTGGCGTATGATATACTCACATTAATTTAGTATTAACAAGATCACTCTAAAAGGTGGAAGGTTCATTTTTCCAGGATAATCCTCCTGCAAAATAGCTGCAACTATTTGTTGTGTGTCTTGCCTTTTCATGTTGCTCTCGCTCTGACTAACCCAAGAACATGTGTGCATCGTTGTGTATTTTCTAACCGAGAAAATATATGTGTCGAATCCTTGTAGCTCGTAAAGCCCAATTACAGCCTTTTTTCCTACATTTTAGCACCTAACGTTCAGGTTCAAACTTCCTTATAGCAAAACTAGAATTGTTAACAAATGAATCTCTATCCACCGCATTTTGAAGTGCCTTCTTATTTAAAAATTCTTGAAGCACACTCAGATTCCAACTGTTTTGCCATTTCTCTATAAACTAACTAACTTCTTCAATACGTGGAAGCTCAACATTTTCATCACCAATATGAGATATATCAACATTATTACCCACACCATCATGTGATACAATTCCATCCTCTTTTCAATTATCCACTAAACATACTGGTTCATTTCAAGGTATAGAGTAATGGCATTAGCTCTGATTTCACCATTATTTGAAATAAACTCGTCATAGTTCTTACTAACATTTGACCACTCTCAGTTGTTGCTCAATTTGTTCCAATCGAGTGATGACCTCCATAAACTATTTACATCTACGCTTTAGTTTATGAACATATGATAGATAAGAAAACACATTCGCATCATCACAATCACAAATAGTCAGTTGTTCCTCATCTCGTACTATCAGTGGTTAGTAACTCAATTGCAATTTAACCTTACTTTAATCTAACACAATCTTCTTGTATATACAACCTTCCATCAATTAAAAAGTCATCTCATTTACTGGTGTGTTCGTCACTAATCTATATGTTTAACCTTTGCATTTAAAATATATGATGACGTTGTCGCTTATTCTATCCTTCCAAAACAAATTAAAAAAACTCAATTATTATTATAATAATATAACTAATTTACTAGTTATACTACATCTAACAGTATCGTAATACTACTTCTAATTTTACCCAATTTTCTTATCGTGAAATCACCTCAAAGTAGATAGTTTCAGATTCTAATCTACAATGCACAATGATTCAATTCATGAAATCAATTTGTAACCAATGAAAAGTCCTAATTGACGCAAAAACCATGGTAAAACACCAAACATTCAAAGCAAATTAATCAATTTACAAATCAAAATTTTTGAAAAAGAACAAAAACGTGATGGCTATAATTTGAATGTCGACCAAGAAGGTGATGTAGAGCAAGAGAATCGATGGTGGCAGAGCACGTCATATTTGCCGCTGGTCAACTCGAATCAAGGCTCTCGTCGTTCTCTACTTTCGTACAGTTAGTTTCTCTTTTTTTTTATTTAAAATTTTTTTAAAAAAACAAGAGAGAGAGAGAAGAATATTTTGGGCATATCACATTTTATTGAATTGAAATGGGTACGTAGAAAGAAAGAAGATATATGAATTTAAGAGGAGAAGAAATAAGTTTCTTAGCAAATATTAATTTGTTCTCAACTATAAAAGATTATCTGAATACTATATGTCATGAAGTGTTTCTATGACATCATCATTATCGGATTGTTCACTAATTTATAATGCGTTATGCTCCAAAATTTTCATAACCTTTCAAAAGCATCAAAACCAAGAGAAGAGTACAAAAACAATTAAATGAAGCAAAACAAGACTATAGACCTAAGAAAATACTCAAAATAAAGTTTAAAACAATGACTAAGACCCATAAAAAATGACTAATATGAAAAAATTTCATGTATTTTTTGGGGAGTTAAAAGGTTGGTGTATTTTTTAGCAAATTTAATTAGTTGGTGAACTTTAATGGTTTTTCAAATTTGTAAAAGTAACACCATCTAATTCTGTCACATCTATTTAATCTTTAATCAACCTGAGTTAATTTCTAAATTTTTGAAAATTCATGGATAAAAATGAAAATGAAAATGAAAAAAACTTTGTGTATATTTTTTGGGAGGAGAAAAGATTCATATATTATTTGAGCAAATGTTAATTAGTTGAAGAATTTTTTGGGTTTTTTCCAACTGGTTTTTGAACTAGCTCATGTAGCGAAAAACTTTTCTATTTCTCTCAAATATGTATTTATTTTCTGTGTTGACATTTTTTTCATTTGTATGTTTCCGTGCATAAACAAATCTCCCTTGTTGATGTGTGTCACATGAAAAACCTTCTTGTTTTACCTTTCCCTGTAAAGGAAAGCAAGACACCCTGTCACTTTAAGTGAAGATAAACCTTTTCTCATGCTTCAGTTGTTGAAAATGAAAAACAATTTATCGTTGGAGTTCAAACATAACGAGTCATATCCCCTGGAAAGACAAAGGAAAAGCTCTTAAAATTGCATAACCTCTACATAGCTAGGGTGAAGGTATCTGAGTTTAACAACTTTTCTCTGCTACAAAAACATAACCTGACTCTAATAGGAAAGGTAACTAACCCTCATCACCGAAAGATTTGGTCCCTTATCCCATTTCTTTTTGAGCATTGGAGAAATGCTTAGAAAGCCCTAGGTGCATATCTAGGCCAGGGGAAGTTCCAGTTCTAGTTTGCATCAAAAAAGTACCTGCAGCTGGTTCTCCAAAACCAGCCATATCACTTTGTATGATGGATGCATCAAAGATGGAAACCCACAACATATCTTGAGTTTCCTTCCCAAATAACTTTTTGGATTACTATACAAGGCATTCTAGTCCACCTTTGGTCAGCCGAAACATTGAGAAGTATTGGCAATAAAATATGAAATTTTATGTTTGCGAAGATATCAACTACCTCTCTCAGAATAAGGGTCATGATAAATGGACTTAATCCTTGATAAGTTTTTCAATGGTGATGAAGTCACATTTCTCTTAAAGTATGAAAAGCTTGGTAAACACCGCAATGGATGCTTCTGTTTAAGCCCTGAGCTCAACCATTTTTCTCAATTATATTGAATCGGGAGTGTCTCCAGAAACTGACAATTCAAATTGAGTACCTCCCAAAACCTTAAATTTTAGATCAAAAGAAGGTCAAAATTTTTAACGGGCCCAAAGCTTTAATTATTTAAGAACTCTTTCTCAAGCAGAACAAAAACTTTATTTAATAGTCACTAAAAAACCACTCAATTTCTTATCACCCTTGCAACTAAAATGAAGGGCATAATCAAAGATCGACATCCAGAATTGATCTCTCCATGAGTTATCTTAGCATATCATATTGTGTTCCCTCTCAATTTGAATGGTAGAAGCTTGAATATAGATTGGTGGCATCAAATCTTCCTCCTATCGGGAAAGATGTCTCAAAGTCCAAAGCATATGAACCAGTATTGAGAACTTTTTGGGAATGGCCAGACAATTCTAGAGTTTGGAGACTTCCCCTTGAAATGGAAACTCTAGAAACACCATCTAACCAAGAATTACCAAATCAAGCTATGTAGATTACTCTAGATGATCTTAAAGATATCATGCTGCAATATACCTCATGTGTAGACCCCTCAGAAAGGGCTTCTTGCAAACGATATCACCAAGCAGAAGAGTCATGTGAACTAGAGATCAATATAGCTAATATGGTAAACTCATCACTGAATAATCAAATTCTAGAGGATATTTGCCTTCAGTCTCCTCAGGCTTGGTCCATGAGTCCTTGATGAAGGGCAGATGGAGAACTTCCACCAACTAGTAAGGGAACTCGCTGCAATGTTCAAAAAATTTGAACGAACTCATCAAAATACCCCATGGATAAAACACTGCCTTAGATGCATTGGCAGTCGTGGCTACCACATCAGATCCACTAATAAAACTAGTGATTCTAGTAGAAATTCAAAGAAAAACCAAGCATCAAAAGGGTCGACGCAGTAATGCCCATCCTAGATGACGACGGCCAACTAAATGAAGAAATCATAAGCAGCAACAGTTTCAGAACCGGGATAGAGGGAGCCAATCAGCCGATATATTCAACACAAGATGTTACCTGAAGACCAATGGCAAGCACGAAAACTTAATACAAAGCGTCAGGTATTGCATGATAGAAGATCAATTATAGAAGTGCAATTTCAGTGGATTGTACCTACGATGTGCAAGCCTTAAAGAAGCCAAGAAGCTCATAACTAAAGTACATGATGGGTCATGCGGAAGTCATTAAGGAGACGAGCCCTCATCATCAGAGTAAAATGACAAGAATACTATTGGCCTAAGATGGTTGGAGAAAATGAAGAATACTCCAAAAGATACGACAAGTGCCAGCGACACGCCCCTACCATACACCAACCAAGAGAAGACTTATCTTTGATATCCATAACAATGGAAATTATCGAACCGATGGAACCATTTGATATGAAAGCACAAATTTTTACTCGTCCTCACAAATTATTTCACCAAGGGGGGGGGGGGGTAAGAGTTTTTCTCCACAAATCACTAGAGAGGCAGTAAAAACCTTTTTATGGAAGAACATTATTTGTAAACATGGACTCCTAAAAGAGATCGTGACAGATAATGGAACTAATTTGACCTTGAAGCCTGTCAGAGCGTTGTGTGAAGATGAAAAAATAAGATTGACGACAACAACCTTGTGAAACACTTGTGCCAACAAAGAAGCGAGACAACCAATAAGACTATCTTAAGTAAGCTCAAGAAAAGTTTAGACTCCAAAAAGTCCAAATGGGCAGAGAAGCTCCCAATCGTACTATAGACATATAGAACCACCCTGCAATGGTCCACGGGCGAGACACCATTCTCCCTCGCCTTCAGGATTGAAACGATAATATCAGCGGAAGTACTAGTCTCAAGCGTAAGAAGGACATAAACGGCTCAATGATGAGATGCTAGAAGACAACTTGGACTTTATCGACGAAAGAAAAGACCTCGCAATGATTTTTTCACTTTGTGCACGGTAGAGTTCAAGGGTACCTGCAAAATACAAAAAGAACATTAAAAAAGAAAGAAGTAAAGAAAGAAAAAAAAACGAAATTGGCAAACTCAGAACGCAACCAAGCGCTTGACCCCACTAAGAGAGAACCAGGTCAGAAGGACAATCTCCAAGAGTAGCAGAGGATTTGCGAAACCAAAATCCTATATTTCCACTATCATCTCGCTTTGGAGTATCTATAATGCACCCAAGGCGAGAAGTACAATAACAAGGGTAAGTGTCACCCTGACACCTACGCAGAAGAACATGGCAAAATGGAAGAGAACGAGGACTCAATGGAACTTTCAACTCCTTTACAAGAGTAAAGAGGACCAAGACTTGACGAAGGAGAGAACGGTACAACTGGCCCAAAGCGATCAATAGGTCCCATAGGAGTAGGAGAACACACTCGAAAATGAGAAACGAGAGCCGCAATGATCGCAATAATCCGTTGAAGCCGAGACATACATCTCCGGTTCAAACTCCGGAGGATAGCCCAAAAAATTGACATCAGGAGAGATATCATAGCTGGATCGAAACTGTTCCAAATCAAGCGGAGAAATTCCCCGACCATGGACCGGGAAGTAACGTAGAGCGACCGGAGATGAGCCAGAAGAAATTCTTAAGAAGCAGATAAAAATCTCACCAAGAAAGAAGTTTTTAAGGGAAGTTCCGCCAAAAATAGAGAAGAGGTAAGAAAGAAAGAAGTCGGAATGAATACTTATGAGAAACGGCGGAAGTTAAAGTGTGAGAAGACGGTGAATTGGCGGTTGCAGTCGGCCCACTACCTCACGCACTTAATAAATACACGTTTGGAAAGAAGACCGTCGATTTGATGATAAAAGGAAATCCAATCGTTGATTTTAAAAAGGAAGGATTCCAATTTTAAGGAAAGTAAAAATAAGGAAAATGAATTTCTTCTTTATTCTTCTTCATCTAAATAAGGAAGCTAGAGGGCATCTGTTAATGGCTAGGCCTGAGAACGTCTACGCCCAATCAAGAAAATAGGAGAAGAGTCTAGAATATGCCCAAAGATAGAGGAAGAGGCCCATATAATAAATCTGGAACGAACCCTGAGCTCACAACAGTGCGCCCACGTATAAGAAGAAAAGGTTATCGACCAGATTTAAAGAGTTAGCGCACTGATCAAATGAGAAAATAGAATCCCGTCAAATCAATGAAATTGATCGGGATAATAGTGATAACATAAATCCTGATTAATCTGGAGGTACTGAAGGAATCAAGGATATTCACCGAGGAATAGAGAATGACACAACATATAAATATACAGTCGTTTAATCCCAAAAAACAGATCATTCACCAGAGAAGTCAACAAAAAAAATAATTAACCCGAGATCAAAGAAGAATTCAGCTCTAAACAAAAAGATCATTAGAATCTTTTGTATTTATTTGCTAGATTGTATAAAATAATTCATTTCCCCTGATTATTTGTTTATACATATACAAATGTGAACAAATATTTTATTCACATTTTTTATTTGTAAGACTATATCTTGGTTTGAACAAGTGCGTAAAACTTGTTTACTGTTATGCACTATTATAAAATGGTCATGTGAAGTTGTGCTATACTCGTAAAACAATGTGAATACTAGTATCCATAACATATATATAGTTTTATTAAAAAAATACTTATTGATTAAGAAAAATATTTGTAAGCAGTATAATACTATATATGTAGATAGAAATTACAATAATTCTATATATATATATATAGGTATCATGAAACACTTTACACAATATATTCTTTATATTTTTAAGGTGATTTTCTAAATAATAATCTACGTAATACTTTGAAGTTATGTACATCTAATTTATAGTTTTTTTTGCATAAAACACTAAAAATCATGTGTTAGTCGACTTAAATCAACTACAAAAACTAAAAGAACGAATTAGAAGAATACTTAATACTAATTTAAATGGAAAACATCAAAAGTGGAACTATTTAGAAAGTTTGTAAGACTTGTTACTTGGTATAATTATGTTTTACTTTGGTGGCAAAGAAATTTTGGTTTATGTGCAAAAAAATTTTCATTTTGGGCGCCACAACCTATTTTTTGCTTTTTCATTTTTACAAACTCTATAGAAAGAGAAATTTTATCTTTCCTCATATTCATTCTCCTTTCTTCTAACTTTTTGGTCTTCATTCTCTCTCCTGACTCAAGTTCTCCATCCTCTTCTTTTGAGCGAAGAAATTTGAAATCCATATTAGGTAAACTATTTCTTTGTAAAATCGATTTTCTTTGTATTTTTAGGGTTTTGATTTATACTTTGATTTTGGTTTTGATTATGGTATTGTTTTTTATTTGTACTTCGATCTTGCTTTTTATTAAGGTAATCATGTCTGACTCTTCTTCCTTGGATGAGAATCACGTGCGGCTGAGATGCATAAACTAAAGACTACTTAAATCGCATAGAATACGTGTCGATAGTGACCGTGGTATTCCTACGAAGTTCCCATGTGTTGGAATGATCATCGAAGAGCACACAACCAAATTGGCCGTGAATTTAAGGTGAGGAATATAATATTTAGAGTAGTATAACTCACGTTGTTTTACCTAAGGCTAGTATAGCTGACTAACTCACCGTTGATTTACGCATAGAATGATGGCATCCACCGACAGACATGTAGGGATTACGCTATCCAAGCAAAGGTTGAGCGCTTAAGGAAGCATGTTAATGGGCAGAGGGAATTGGTGGCTAAGCTTGTGGCTCAGATTGAAAAAGAATTAGTTCATCGTAAGTCTCTTACGATTAAAATTGTACGATTAGACTACTATGTTATTGTAAGACTCTCGTTGTTAGATTTTGATTTGTTATGAATTAAAAAACATAAGCAATCATAATTGTTTTACGTAGTAATACGCAATTCTACAAATGAAACACCAACAAATCTTCGCACCTGATTTTTCCTTGACCGAATCACTAACATACATGGATTGTACTCTACTCCAGTCCATTTAACACCTTTTCCTCGACCAACATGCTTTTTTGGCTGGTTGGGAAGGACCACCAAGCTCTTGTTGCACTAGTTGGGAAAGACCACCAAGATCTTGTTGCACCAGTTGGGATAGACCATCAAGCTCCTCTGATGGGTTTGTCGAACCAGCACTAAGCTCCTCTAATGGGTATGTGGAACCAAGAAAAAATGAGTTTGCAGCTAGATATTCTTCTCGGTATTGAGTGGAAACGTCAGTAATTGCCTCAAATGCCAATAACTACACAACACACATATAATTAGTGTTAGCTTAAATTACAAGAACTATTAACATATCCTTAGATAATTTTAATCAACCTCAAAAGGAAGACAAAACCTAGGATTTCACCATCCTTTACCCTCAACGGTCCCTTTGAAATGAGTCATCGTATGCTCGATCTCCCGTAGCATGTGCTCAAACGTCTGTCTCCCCCGCAAAATTATAACAAAACACAAGATCATCCACATCTCTCAACAAGAATGGCTCCACATGCATAGCATGTGTTCCATTCTTTGTTGACGCATACATAACACTGCATAAGATATATAAGACCAACATCTTCAGCCTGAACAGTCCGGTACTATTTTCTCTAATGTGTTTCGCGTCCCTGCATCTTATTGTTTTGACACAATTAAAATGCTTCTTCCAAAACTTGTCATTGCCCGAATCAAGTCTCCCATAGTTTTGGCAGTTAAGTCCTGAAACCAAGGTGCTCTCTTTGAGACCGTAGCGGATCGGAACACTATTCACAATGAACCACACTTCCTTTTTTCTTCTTGATACATGTAGTTCGTAGGATGAGCATCTACATGCCCATTGACATGTGATTTTTCTTTATCGCCATGTGGAATTTGTGTTTGAACTGCAGATGACGCACAAACTAGTCCCTCACAGTTGAATGTATGTCTCAAATGATAAAACTGTCAGTCTGTTGGATATAGCACTGAGTCGAGATCTTCGTTTTCTTCTTTTACTCCATCAGGTATAAGTACATTATGTGAGTTATGAGGTAATAGTGCGGTCAGTTCATCCTCCTCTTCTTGTAATACTTCTTGAACTTAGTTTTTTTCTTGGGTGCCTCCTATATTTTTTTTTTGTCAACTCATATTTATATATTACCAAAGTGCCTCCTATATTTAGAAACATAAAAACAATATCTTTTACAAACCCAAAAATTCTTCCTAAATAATACTAATTTGAAATCGAATCCAACTACTTACCGTTTGTTATATTCCTACGTCGAAACTATTTGTAAATCCAATTAACCAAAGTGTTACGGATAAAATAGAAGGTTAACCCCGAGTTTAGGTAGTAAATATTGGATTTCATTAAGGGTTTCATTATAATTATACTAATTTTTCATTTATTTTTAATTCTAAATTTTATTTTATTTCTAGAGTGGTGTTTTGAGATCGTTTTTTCTCAAACTCAACTTTTGAGACAAAACCTCGATAATAAATGTCAAAATAAAATAGAAAAACTAATAATATAATTCATTGAATATTTAATTTTAAAATAACTTAGTTACTAATATGTGTTAATTTCATATTTTTAAAATTTTAGGTATTAGAATGACAACAACAAAAAGTTCACATATTTTTTGGGAGTCAGGAAATTCTTATATTTTTTGACAAAAATCAATTAGTTGGTGAATTTCTATAATTTTTTCATGTAACAGTTCTAACACTGTTTTAATGTACTGTCACATTCATTTAATGTTGTTAATCGACATGAGTTGAATTATTATTTTTGGTTAATAATTTGATTGATAAAATTCAATCTATAGCTTAAAATTCTCCTATAATTTACTAAAAAGAAGATCTAAAGTGTTTAAACTTTGTATGGAAAACCCTTCTGGCTCGTTTCCCAAAAAAACCTGATTCCTTATCTCCGACACCTTTTTCCACCGCCAAACCCTTTTTTCCTGCCGTGAAACACTTTCCCGTGACTACTATTATCCTGGATTGCATCGATGCTCACTTCTCTTAAGCATGTTTTACCTCCCACAACCTCGTTCCATGGAAGTTTTTGAAGCGGAAAACCCTCCTCGCCTTGGCAAGTGAGGAAGCTGAACTTGTTCTTTCCCTCTCTCAGAAATAAGCTTTCTCACGTCTCTGTGAAGTTCTTATCTCACCTTGTGTGAAGTTATTCTCACATAGCGGTGAAGGGAGCTCACCTCTGGTGAAGTAATCACTGTTTGTGAAGTGCTCAATCTTTCGGTGAAGCATCCCTTTTGTTGGGAATCCGTCTCACATTGTGTGAAGTGGGTTTTACTCATTCACAATCATGGACAAAAGCTTACACACCCAAAGGTTTTCTCAAAATCCCTCTGTTCGAAAGCCTCAAAGATCTGGTCAGATTCTTTTTTCAGAACCTGACAACTCATCTCTCATTGAAAAGCATTCTCTCACTCTGATGGGATGTCTCACAAACCCATTGGCTCAAAGGGTGAGATCTCTAATCCCCTTCTTCACTAAATACTGGAACCTGTCTAAGAGGCCAGTTGGTTCAGACTTGGGAGGAGGCCTGTTCCAATTCCAGTTTTGCTCAAAAAATGACCTTCAAAGTGTCCTAGATAATAGACCTTTCCACTTTCCTAGATGGATGGTCATTCTTTAGAAATGGGAACCAACCCTAGATATAAACTTTCTTGCCTTGATACCTTTCTGGATCAGAATCCAAGGCATCCCAATTCATCTGTGGACTGAAAACATCATAAGAAACATTAGGGAAGACTTAGGCTTCGTGGAAAAAATTGATATTTCCACCACGGCAGCTCGAGTGAAGGTCTTAATCAACGGCTGACTGCCTCTTATAACCGAATCTGCGGTGGTTTTCTCTGGTGGAGAGGAAATCAAAGCATCGCTAGTCTATGAAAAGCTCGAAAAACATTGCTTTTCGTGTATGAGCCTTTCCCATGAGCAACGAGACTGCCCTTCCTCAATGGCTACTGATAAGGCCTCTAGACCTTCAGGAGCTATCACCAACCCTCACCATTCTAAACCTCAAGGCAGAAGAGTTGGCTCCTCAAGTCCATATAAAACTTCCAAGACTGGGAATAGAGATAACAGCTGCCCAAAAGATTGGACCAGGTCTGATTACTCTTCCTGTAATGGTGATATAAGATCAAACCGTTATCATTCAAATCACTACAGAAGATATTCTCCATATACCAATTATCAATCTTATCAAAGAACGGAGAAACCACTTCAATCTGGATCAACCAAAGTTGTTCACAAGAAAACTTCAGAGAAAACCACTTGGAAGGAAGTGTTTAAATAAAAAAAGACTGGTTTGGACACTGAAAAACTCCCCCTGACAATAGAGAGTGAGTAGCCAATCACCCATTTGCACTCTAAGCAACCCAACAATTTGACGTCCATCTCAGCTGGTAATGCAAAGAGATTATCTTTCAGTGATGAAATGGAACACATTCCTCAAGAAGAATCTTCGTGATGTCATAGTGTGTTACTCGGATACACTAAAATCTCCAGAGAGATTGGTCCGTCTGGAGCCGATTAGAAAAGCACAAGAGGATGGCAATATAGAAAGAATTGCTGAAAGAAATGCAAGATTATCACTGCAAAGTTCAAATGATAAATTAGAGGAGAACGTATTCCTTTGTGAAGACGAACGAAATGAGGAGTTTCGACAAGGACTCAAAAACAAAAACTAGCAAAAAGGTTAACTCTAAAGAGAAAGCCAGGATGCCCACCTTTAAAGAAGAAAAGTCTTAACGGTCCACAAATTATGACTGGTGCCAAAGCTAAGAAAATGCTCCTTCTCCAAGCCCAAGCATCTCCAAGAATGCAGGTGATCCCTACGAGAGTTCAAAATACAATTGAAGAAAGCATTCAAACTAATCAGACCAACTTATCTATAGAAGAAGGAGAAAGCTCAAAATGGGTGCTATGAGACCTAGAATTTCTAAACCTCTTATTACAAGAGTTATCATTCCTCAGGATTAGATGGATTTTCAAGATCCATAAAAACCTATTCCTTAGCATTAATCAGTTGGAACTGCCAATGATGGGCTCCTCGACCGCCAAGATCAAACCAACAAGATTTGGCCGAGCCTAACATGAAGATCAAAAATAATCTAGATGAACTTGAAGAGCTTACAGTAACAACATCCCAGCACTGGCCCACGAAGACACAACCAAGGCTGCACTTGCCAATTTTGGACTCCAATCAGGACATGTGATCACTGTTCAAGGCTTTCCAGACGATCCAGGATGAACAAAGTTACGAGTCAATATTACATGGATTTTTGACTCATTTATATATCTTCTCGAAGTGGAATCAGCCCAAAAGAAGGTCTGAGCTAAAAGATATGGATTTTACAAGTTGGAGGATCTGCAATGAACCCAACTGCGCGACAAGGCCAAAGATTGAGCTACACAGCCCAACTCAGGCGTGGCCTTCACTTCAAATCACTTGGAGGTTATTCTTGGGCTTTTCATGGTTCCAACAAGCCCAAGAACACATCAATTCACCATCGGATTCTCCAGATACACGCCAAACAAGAAGAAGATCCAATCCAAAGCTCCTTAAGCAAAGTTCGGGATCAACTTGCTTCAAGGGACTTCAGACTTATGTGTGGTGACCTAGAGACTCTCTAAGCCACTAATAATTATCCAGGGAAGTCTCACCATGCTCCATCATCCACAGGATTAGGCGAATCCTCCCATTTGTAGACTTTCCATATCCGGCCGATCATCATATCTTCTCCAACGGCTCCAAGACGACGGCCCTCATCACTTGTCCATTGGAGACTTAAATTTCTGATATTTCTTTCTTGTTTTGAGCTTATGACCATTGTAGACTCGAGCCTATATAATCTCAAGCATTTCTTTTGTTTTCGGTAGAGTTGTGTGAATAAACGTTTCTTTTCAAGTATGTGTCTTGAGCCATTGCCGACTTCTTCTCTTTGAGAATTCAAGAGAGAGAGCCAAGATCAGGTCTTGTGAGGATTCCAAGCTTTATCGGACCGAGTTTGTCAAAGGAATCATCACCTTCCTTTGTGGTACTCATTCGTCCACTTCCGCCCAATCTAGTTCTTGAGAGAATCAACTCACTAAGGTCTTCCCTCAAGTCCATATCCGAGGAACCCTCCTCCGAGGCCCTCATCATCTAGTATCAGAGCTAAAAGCTCTTATCCATCTAGGTTTAGTCGTTCCTTTTCTCTTTTATTGTTGTTGTTTTGTTTTTGTTTCTTATAAACCGAAAAACCCATAAAAAGTTTGTTTCATCTGTTTTGTTTCAATTTTATAAAATCCATAAAAAATCATAAAAATCTAATTCCTTTTGTTCTAGTTATTTTAAAACCCAGAAAACCCATAAAAATTGTTGCTTTGATTTTTCAAAGTCGTTTGCTATTTTATTTGTTAAGAAAGAAAACCAAATACGAATTTTGTTTCTGTTTTGTTATTTTGATTGTTTCTTTGTTTTTGAAAAGAAAAGAAAATAAAAATGTTTTTCTCTTGCTTTGTTTTCATAACTTTTATTTGATTCTTATATTGACTTATGCAAGGATATGGAGTATAAAGACTTAGCATGTCATGACAAGATTGACTTTGAGATCAATTGTGAAGAGAAGTCGGAGCTTACAACATTGGAGGAAGAAAATCAAGAAACTGAATACATTTCATTTTCAGGTCATGACCAAGGACCAGAAGCGTACTTAAGATGGGAACAATGCATGGATAGTTGGTTGCAGTCCAACCAAATCCCCAAGGAAGAGAAGACCACTTACACCAAGGACACCTTGACCAATGAAGCATATCGACATTGGGATAGAGAAGCTACTCATCATATACGCTTCGAACAACCAGAATTCACATGGGAGGAGATGAAGAAACTCATGTTTGAAGAGTTTGTGGAGAAAGCTACAGCCTCAAGCCCGTATTCCCATGATTTCTTCAAAGGTACACCTCACACCAAACCAAAGAGAAACATTTCTATCACTAGGTTGAGCCACGAGGTTGTACACAAGCAAGCTCATCACCATGAGGTCAATAAGATGTCTACCAACATCAAAGTTCAGACTCAATAAGAACAGCAATGGAATCATGAAGAAAAGCACCAAGCTACCACAATAATTCCAACAAAAGATACACAATCACACAAACCGCAAGTTGTACTAGAGAAAGACACTTCCAAGAAAGTCATGGAAACATCAAGAATACAAGGAGATCCTCAGCTCAAGGAAACCAACACCAAGCCTAGGAAAAGCGTCCTCTATTCATTGCTAATCAAGGAGGAACCACCCGACAAAAAGACAATCCTAAATCCAAGCCGCAATAAACAATACTTGGGAGGTAAGCTTCTAAACCCTCTATATAAAACTGAACCTAACTTGCCTTCGCTATGTGCAGGAAAACAAGTTTTGAGGACAAAACTTCTTGAAGGGGGAGGAAATGATGGGCTCCTCGACCGCAAAGATCTACCCGAAGATGATATAATCCGAGAAGGTCGAGACGAGAAGCAATCTAATAACTAACCAACAAGACTTGGCCGAGCCTAACANAAGGTCGAGACGAGAAGCAATCTAAGTTCTAACCAACAAGACTTGGCCGAGCCTAACATGAAGATCAAAAAAAATCTAGATGAACTTGAAGAACTTACAGTAACCACATCCCAGCCCTGGCCCACGGAGACACAACCAAGGCTGCACTTGCCAATTTTGGACTCCAATCAGGACATGCGATCACTCTTCGAGGCTTTCTAGACGATCCATGATGAACCAAGTTACGAGTAAATATTACATGGATTCTTGACTAGATGATGAGGGCCTTGGAGGAGGGTTCCTTGGATATGGATTTGAGGGAAGACCTTGGTGAGTCGATTCTCTCAAGAACTAGATTGGGCGGAAGTGGACGAATGAGTACCACAAAGGAAGGTGATGATTCCTTTGATAAATTCGGTCCGATCAAGCTTGGAATCCTCACAAGAGATGATCTCGGCTCTCTCTCTTGAATTCTCAAAGAGAAGAAGTCGGCAAAGGCTCAAGACACATACTTGAAAAGAAACGTTTATTCACACAACTCTACCGAAAACAAAAGAAATGCTTGAGATTAAATAGGGTCGAATCTACAATGGTCATAAGCTCAAAATAAGAAAGAAATATCAGAAATTTAAGTCTCCAATGGACAAGTGATGAGGGCCGTCGATCTTGGAGTCGTTGGAGAAGATATTATGATCGGCCGGATATGGAAAGTCTACAAATGGGAGGATTCACCTAATCTTGTGGATGATGGAGCATGGTGAGACTTCCCTGGATAATTATTAGTGGCTTAGAGAGTCTCCAGGTCACTACACATAAGTCTGAAGTCCCTTGAAGCAAGTTGATCCCGAACTTTGCTTAAGCAGCTTCGGATTGGATCTTCTTCTTGTTGGGCGTGTATCTGGAGGATCCGATGGTGAATTGATGCGTTCGTGGGCTTGTTGGAACCATGAAAAGCCCAAGAATAACATACAAGTGGTTTGAAGTGAAGGCCACGCTTGAGTTGTGCTGTGTAGCTCAATCTTTGGCCTTGTCGCGCAGTTGGGTTTATTGCAGATCCTCCAACTTATAAAATCCATATCTTTTAGCTCAGACCTTCTTTTGGGCTGATTCCACTTTAAAAAGATAGATAAATAAGTCAAGAATATATGTAATATTTACTCGTAACTTGGTTCGTCCTGGATCGTCTAGAAAGCCTCGAAGAGTGATCGCATGTCCTGATTGGAGTCCAAAATTGGCAAGTGCTGGGATGTGGTTACTGTAAGCTCTTCAAGTTCATCTAGATTTTTTTTGATCTTCATGTTAGGCTCGACCAAGTCTTGTTGGTTAAAACTTAGATTGCTTCTCGTCTCGACCTTATCAGATTATATCATCTTCGGGTAGATCTTTGCGGTCGAGGAGCCCATCAGCCAAGGCTTGAGGAATCCCTTGAAGGTTCAAAGGATAAAGGAGATGCACTCTAGCATAAATCCTGATTTCATATTCTTCTCAGAGACGTGGAACTCTGATTCAAAAATCCTGCAACTACTTCATTTCTTAAAACTGGAGAAAATACCTTTGTGCAACCACAACAAGGATGTGGAGGAGGTTTGGCTCTATTCTGGAGAAGTGATTATGAAGTCAAAGTCATCCGAGTTGAAACAAACTTCATAATTACAGAAATTAAACATAAACATAAGAGTTTCTCCATCATGTTTCCTTATGGCCAGCTTGAAACAGCAAAGAGAAAAGCACTCTGGGAACAACTCTATTCTATCCTAGCTGACCTGAACGATGAGATTCTTATAACAAGAGACTTCAATGACATTCTTTCAAACGAGGAAAAACAAGGAGGAACTTCTAGATCTTAAGAATCTTTCAAGGATTTTAGAGAATTCTTCTACGCAAATGACCTGATTGACCTCAAATTCTCAGGAAATCCTCTCTCTTGGAGAGGTTACTGGCACAATCACCTTATGAGATGCCGCCTTGACAAATCAGCTGCAAACGGAGCCTGGTTTGAATCGTTACCAACAGTGATATGTCAATACCTTCGATTTGAAGGATCAGATCATAGACTAGTGGAAACTTACTTCTCCGATGAGTTTCCGAGGAAAAAGGCCTATTTATGTACGACAGAAGCCTCAGCTCAAAACCTGAAATCCAAAAACTCATCAAAACCTGCTGTCAGCATAATCCAAGAGAAAATGTAGGACAAAGAATTGATAAATGCAGATTAACCATCATTAACTAGAAAAAGAAGCAACGAGCTACTACCAATAAGCATTAAAAGTTACTTATCAAACAGAGGAAGATTACTGGAGACAACGAATCTGTTAGAGTTGGCTAAAAAAAGAACACCGGATATTTTCATGCAATTACAAACAGATTTACTGTGATTGAAAATTCAGAAAGTCTCTCTGTTTTTGAGGAAGATGAAATTGCAGAAGTTATTGTTTCTTACTACAATGAGCTATTTAAATCGAAACAAGGAGATAAGGATGAGATCATAAAGGAAGTGATTCAACCTACAATTATAGAGGAGATAATAACAAATCAAAAAGAATCCATTCACCATCCGATATCAAGACAGCCCTCTTCTCCATCCATCAGGACAAAGCTCCTGGTCCGGATGGTTTCTCTACTAACTTCTTTCGAACCTTTTAGAATGACATAGGGATAGAGATTACAAAGGAATTGATAGACTTCTTCTCTTCTGGTTATATGCTGAGTACTTTGAACCATACCCACATTAGGCTCATCCAAAAAGGGTGGAAGATTATAAACCTACTACTCTTTGCAATGTGGTCTATAAAATCATCTCCAAGATCATGACTCAAAAGGCTCAAACCGATCCTACAACTAATCATTTCGGAAAATCAATCAGCTTTCATCCCGGAGAGAGCTATTGCGGACAACGTTCTCATCACACATGAAATACTCTACTTCCTTAAGAGATCAAACGCTCGATCTAGATGTCTTATGGTTGTGAAAACTGATGAGTAAAGCGTACGATCGCTTAGAATGGGTCTTTATCGAAAAGGTGCTAAAATAATTTGGTTTCAACCAGAAATGGATCACTTGGACTATGAGTTGCATCAAGATAGTCTCCTATTCCTATCTAATTAGTGGTTTGGCCAAAGAAGCAGTTATTCCGACTCAAGGAATCAGACAGGGAGACCCTCTATCCCTTACATTTTCATAATTTGTAGCGAAGTTTTATCTAGATTGTGTAGGAAGGCAAAAGAGGATGGATCTTTCCCAGGTATTTGAATTGCAAAGAACAGTCCCTCCATTAATCACTTATCATTCGCAGATGATACAGTTTTCTTCTGCAATTTGACATCAAAAAGTTGTGCAGCTCTAGTTAAATCCTAAAGGACTATGAGCAAGTGTCAGGCCAAACACTTAACAAAGGAAAATCGACTATTACCTTCTCAAAAAAAAATCTGATTCCATCAAAGAAAGCCTAAGCTTTAGACAAGAAGGTGGAAATGGCAAATATCTATGGATACCGGAGCATTTTGGAATGAAAAGAAAGGACATCTTTAGCCTAATTGTAGACAGGATAAAGCAAAAAGCCTCAAGTTGGGCAACAAAAAAGCTATCTCCTTTAGGAAAACTGATCATGCTAAAAAGAGTACTTTCAGCAATTTCTACATATTCTATGACTTGTTTTAAACTACCAGTTAGCCTATGCAACAGAATCCAATCTGCGCTAACACGTTTTTGGTGGCATGCTAATGATGGAACAAGGAAAATCTGCTGGGTTGCTTGGAAAAAGTTAACCAAGAGAAAAAAGTGGCGGACTTGGTTTTAGAGAAATTCAAGATTTTAATGGCGCACTTTTAGCAAAAAAGAGTTGGAGGATACTTCAAAATTCAAATTGCTTATTTAGCAGAGTTATGTTAGGGAAATATGCAAGCAACTCAGACTTTCTAGAAAGCAATCTGTCACCTTCAGATTCTCATGGCTGGAAATGACTTCATATAGGAAAAGAGCTCATCAAAAAGTTCTACGGAAAAGCCATAGGGAATGGAGACAATTGCAGGATAATGTTCTTTATAAATGCTGCAAAAGCACCAGAAACTAAAGAACATATGTTTTTACACTGTAATTTTGCGTAGAATGTGTGGCGAAAACTCCCTCTAAAAGTGCCTTTTGAACCGCTATAGATGACCTCCTTTAATGAAGCCTTCTAGGTATCATAACGTTAGACTGGACTCCCACCTCTAGGAATCAACGGTAATCTCTTTCCATGGATATGTAATGCACTGTGGAGAGCAAGGAATTTACTCATTTTTGAGAAAAGAGCCTTCTCAGTAGTTGAAACGTTAACTAAAAGAATTAAAGATGGAAGAGAATGGGCGTTTGAGCAAACCAGATCTGCATTTATTGATCCTCCTCTACATTCTGCTCACCACGGGATCTTGATCTCACCAAGCACAAATTCGATGCTTCTCTGATGTTGCTTGGAAACCTGATTCAAATGTTACAGGATTAGGATGGTGTTTCAAAGACTCAGTGGACATGATTATTGAACAAGGAGCTTCAACTAAACCTTTGGTTTCATCACCATTATTGGTGGAGGCACTAGCCTTGAGAACAACCCTTGAAAAAGCCAAAGCTTTGAAGATCCAATGTGTGGAAATGGTGTCTGAATGACTCCAACTGATCCAGATCTTGAGGAATTCATCACCACCAAAAGAGTTGTACGGGATCTCACAAGACATTTCATTATTATCTCTCTCTTTTCTATCAGTATATTTTCGTTTTGTCGAAAGGGAGTTTAACTCCATTGCAGACACTTGGGCTAAAAAGGTCTTGTATGAGGCTCATAACACTCTTTAGTTCCATTAATATTACCTATTTTGACTCAAAAAAATCTACTAAAAAGAAGTTAAACATCTGATACCAGAGTTCTTAGCTGAATCAATCTAACCTTAGATTGTGACGAATTTTGTATCTGCATTAAATTCTAAACTTTTGAAAGCTTTTGTATTACATGGCAATGGAGAAAAAAAATAGTGTATTATTCAGGAGCGGCTAATTAGTTGGTTGGATTTAATTTTAATATGTTGAATTTGCACTGGGAAATGTGTCTAATAGAGATTTAGGAAGAAATTTTATTTTCTTATATTTAGGTTTATGAAACCGAAGTTGGTATCAATTTTAAATTTTTCTACAAAATGCATTTGACACCTATAGAAAACATGAAATATAGAGATAACGCTTTTGTTTGACAAAAAGAAAAAAATAAGAGAAAACGCCTGTTGTAATTCCCAATGGAGTAAAAAAACAGTATTGTAATCTGTAACTGTTACATTACTCTTTAATTTTTTTGTACTTAGTCCTATAAGCTGGTGCCACGACACCCTTAATTTTGTATCGTTTTATCATTACCGACGAATCACATTAAGACACACCAATAACCAAACTACCAGATGGACAAAGACCATAAGCAAAATTAAATCTTTTGTCTGTTTGTCTCACGAAGAACATAAAAATCATCTTCAGTGAGTTAGTAGGTAGGAATACTGTAACGTTTCTCACAACGAGGATTAGCAAATCTTTCTCTTACCATCCTCATGACGACTAATCTTCCATTTCCGATCACTCTGAAACACGTTCTCTCTGGGTTTGCGTCTCTTGTCGTAATCACTCTCTTCTTCATCACCAAAACTGGTTTCTCACCGTCTTCTTCACTTCAGTCTCCCGACAATAAGACTCTCCGGATCTCCAGTTCCTCCATCGGAACTGAATCACGAAACTCAAAATCCAAATCTTGCGGTAAGATCCCTCCTTCGCTCGCAGACGCTCTCGTCCACTACGCTGCTTCCAATGTCACTCCCCAACAAACTATCTCTGAAATCTCCGTAACCAAGAAGGTAACCAAACGTCAATTACATGCAATTTATATTGTAAACTTCAATTAAATTTGTGAAGACGATACACAAGTTAGAGAAAATTAAATTGCATCAGGTTTTAGAGAAGAAATCGCCGTGCAATTTTCTGGTATTTGGTCTTGGTTACGATAGTTTGATGTGGGCGACACTAAATTATGGAGGAAGAACCATTTTCTTAGAAGAGGACGAGTTATGGATCCGTCAAATCTCTGAGAAATTCCCATCTTTAGAATCTTACCACGTCCGGTACGATACCAAGGTAAGAGACGCGGAGGTTCTGATGACGGCAGCGAGAAACAGAGCTGAATGTCGTCATGTGTCGACAGATCTTCGTGTTTCTACGTGCGAGCTTGCGCTGAAGAATTTACCGGAAGTGGTGTACGAGACAGAGTGGGATTTGATTATGCTGGATGCTCCAACGGGGTTCAACGAAGAAACTCCGGGGAGGATGACGGCGATTTATACGGCGGGGATGATGGCTAGGCGTCGGAAGGATGAAGCGGAGACGACTGATGTGTTTTTGCATGATGTTGATAGGAAGGTGGAGGATGAGTTCTCTATAGAGTTTCTTTGTAAAGGTTACATGATGGAGCAAGAGGGAAGACTCCGTCATTTCACAGTGCCTAGTCACCGGAACTCTGTTCTCTCCGCCGGTAAATTTTGTCCCTAATCTACCGGGAATGATATAAAAACAATTGATATGTTTCTTATAGTCTTTTATCCTATAATCGCATTGTTGATATGATATTGAATATTATGGAGATAAGCAGAAAAGTGTTTTTCGTCAAATGATTCTATGTACAGAAGTTCTCAACAGGGTTTTAGAGTCGTGTAATCTTGCGTGATATTGTTTGAAGTTTTGGAGATTTATATTATGGGTGCATTGAATTGTGGACAAGAAAAAAAAATAGATTCTTAAGCAGCAAAAAATAGATTGAATGGTATAAATTCGGTTTATTTGCTAGGTTGGCTTCGACTAATTGGTGAAACATGTCACATTTCGAAACGTCTCAAAACGTAAAACAGGTTTTACTCAAACGTTACAAGCGAAACTTAAAACGTTACAAAAACAAATTACAAAGACAACACGAAGTAAGTTTTGGATCTCTTGTTGATTGATTTGATTGGTTGGTCTCTAATTGAGACTAACCAATTCCTGAATGTTGATAGGAAATGCGTCAGTGCGATCACCAGCAAAGGCTTTTTTCGCCATTATGAGATTAACTTTCTCGGTAGGATGAAAAGCGTCCCAAAATATATATTCATCTCTGTTAGGACAAGGCGTCTCAAAAGGAAGACAAGTGATCTGTCCTCTGTTTTTCCCAATACCACAACATCCTTTGTCCATTGTAGTAAACCCTATACAACAAACACACCATCATTAGCCATTGATATTAAAGAGTTGGTTTACCTAGTTTAAGGTTTGTTACTTATACCGTAAGCTGCTTGATTCGCGACTATGTCTTCGAACATATGAACGATATCAAGGTAAATGAATTTAGCATCCGGGAGATTCTGGTTGAGATTAGAGATCATTGTCTTGACGTTTATGTTGAAAGGAAGAACAAGTTGGTTCACTTCATTGGAGCATTTACCATCGGTTCCTTGAGCTAGAATGCTCGGAATACATCCCATTCTTCCAAGTCCAGCCACTACAAATTTCCGACCACCTAGATTATAAAGTCTCTGCATGCATTACCAAAACAACTTTTTAGTAATAACAATTATTAATTGAGACTTAGAGACCATTAATGTTTGGTTATAATTGAATTACGGTGAGCTGATTGGTATATTGTTGAACCAAGAGATCGCCAAATTGTTGGGCGTTGTATTGGTTACGAGTAGGGAAATTTGGCATCAAGTAATTGTTGAGATAGTCGTTGCTTCCCATTCCGATGAAGAACAAGCTTCGAGCAACGGAGTCCGCAATGGTCACTGCGCCACCGGACTTGCTAGCCACCTGATCTAACGTTGTCTCGAAGTTGTGAATCTGCTGGTCGAACGGTATGCGCCCCATCTGACCACCAAATTCATTATCTCAACGTTACATAATTAATCCTAACCAGTTTTCTTGGTCTTATATGTCACCACAATGTTCAATCTCTGGATTCATTTTTTTTTTCATTCTTTCTACTTATTTAATTTATAAATATATTCAATATATTTAGATTTTCAAAATGAAATCAGATAAACTATTAAATTAATGGTTTTAAATAGAAATTAATTTTTAGTGTTATACAATAACCATTTTTCAGTTACAAGTTAAGTTTTATAGTAAATCCGTGAAGATGTTAGAACACAGAAAGGAAATTTTTGAGGTATACTCTTGTTTACATAAAATTTCACTATAAAATATTAAGATTAATTTCAAAATCATGTAAACATATTTTTATTTGTTCTATAATGTATAATCCAATAACATCTCAAAAAAGTTACTACATTTGTTTCATTTTATAAGGTCTCTTACATATTTCTATGTAAAAATAAATGCATTGAATATATTTTGACTCTTAATATTTAGTACCTTATAGGACTGGTCAAATTATATAAAGCAAAATGTATATAATTTTATATTTTAGTATGCATATTTTTAGGTAAAATGTCTTATATTTTGAAATCAAGAGAGTAATATAGATAAAAGTTGGGTTACATATTTAGTTCTTGAAATAAAATAAAATTTAAAAGTAAAAAGAATGAGTGTATGTATATATAAATATATGTTTATAACATGCAACTTACAAAGTTTCCTCCTGTATCAGGAAGAATCCCAGCGGCTGCGGAAGCGTAGTTGACACCACGAAGCACTTGATCTCCGGTAGCTTCCGAGTACGCCGGAATCAATGGAAGCCCCAAGAGTTGAGCTATACGATCAATGCATGCATGCATCATATATCAGCCTCACCAAATTGTTAATGATAGGGAAAATATTACATTGGAGGATAATATCAGGTTTAAGATGACATGCAGTAAAAAACGTACCAATCCCATCAACCATGGTTAAGCCATTACAGAACCGACCAGTCGGACCGCCATTGAAATCGATTCCATACGGGAAATAATTAGCTTTAGCAAAGGAAGCCATGTTATTGTTATTCCCATTGTCTATGAGAGAGTCACCGAAGACAAACATTGCTGGCACAATGCCATTAGTGCCGTCTAGATCCACCAATGGAGGAGGAGGAGTAGCAATAGGTTCCTCAACCACAACTAACTGGCCTGAGACGCCATATAGAAGTTGGAGAACCACCGTGAGAACCGCTGAGAAGAAGCAAAGTCGCCGGAAGTGGAAAGTCATTGTGAACTTGTTTCTGTTTGCTAAGGTGTTTAATTTGTACTTTTGAGGTGATGAAAAATTAGATTTCGACAAATTTATAGACAGAGAGAGAAGGGTTTGGTGAAGAGTAATAAATGTATCTATCTGTCTTCTACCACACAGTAACAACAGCCAAGACGATAATCACAGTATGTGAGTTAAACATATTTTCATGCATGTATACAACATTACTTAAGGTACTAATTTTTCTTAAAGAAATACTATACATATATATGTTTTAAAGTGAATAAAATTATATTTCTGACGACATGATTCAAGCGAAGAAAGTCTGTCTAAATTTCATCGAAATAAGTTATCAAGACAGATTTCGACATGTTTTTTTAATTGATGATATATTGTTGTAAATATATGCATAGATATTATGTTTTTTTAAAACCCTTAGTGCTATATTTTTCTCTCTTCCAATTTGATTAATGTAGTGAAAAATGTTACGGCCTTGAACAGTGCATTTAAATCGTCGTTATTATCAATGACGTTTAATAAGGTATCACGGTCAAATCGTGAAGACCAATTATGTCGAAGAAGAGAGCAGAAGGAGGCTCAAATAAGGCTCTTCTATTACAAATGATGGCTATAGGTTTTAGCATCTTGATCTATTAATTTTATGGTTGACTTTATATATTTTGACTTCTCAGATTGTGAAATAGTAAAAGGGTATAATGTGGGACCTAATAAAGACTAGTAGTATAGTCTTTTTTGCCAATAAATGTTAACCCAATCGTATGATAGACACCTAAAAAAAATCCAAATCTGTAGAATTGTTTCAAATTCCATGACATTATCAAATTTGAAATCCTATTAAAGAAAAAAAAAAAAAATTTGTTGAGTTTCTGGTTTCCCTAGATTATCATTTTTGACATTAGGCCCTTAAATGTTATTTTTTAATTACTTTTGGAAAATTTTGGTTTTTGATTTTCAGAAACTCATTGTTTCACCAAAGTTTAAGAAAAGTGGTTTTTCAAGGATTTTGGAAATTTCTTTTGTTATAGTTTGTCATTCAAGTTTTAAAAACTTTAGTTCTTCGAAATCTAGTTTTTGGTTCATATTAACTATTTTTCTCAAAAACTAAAAACTAAATAGCAAAATCTAAAACTAACATCTAAAATCCAAAAACTGGATAGAATATAGCATCCATTAAGTCTAAATAAACAGTGTAATGCATTGGAAAAAAAAGAGAGAGGATAGGTATATCCTCAATCAAACCCCAATCAAAAAATCCATAAATATAGAACATAGATATAAATTAGAAAGAGTTTAAGTACACACCACACTTGTAGTCATTTCATGTTTCACACCAAGGAAAAGAAAAAACAAGCGGAAAAATACAGATAGAGTTTGAAATGCCTAGCAAAAGTCCACAGGCTTTATTATAATTATGTGTGATTGAACAACACTAATTATACTTACCAAGATGATTATTTAAAATTCATAACACATAGTTTGCAAATAACCCTATGGGTCTAGAACTGAAATATTTCACTTGGCATGGTTAGCGGATAAGAATAGTTAGTCTCCACTGTTGCGAAGTTTGCATCTAATATGCTATTATTGGTCTCCTCTATCTGCATTTTTCACCAAAACAACAACAAAATAACTCAATTCAAAATATTTACGCCAAGCTTGTAGTCTAATGATGTTCACTGAAATTATGCAACTCATTTAAGAGATAAATTTTGATATATGTATATACTTACAAATTTATAAAATATGTTTATGTAATGATGATTAAGTTGTAGCGATTTTGTTACCTTTTCGAGGAGATACTTATTGGCATTTTTGAGGACTCCTTCCTTCATACACAAAACAATACAAAAATACCCTCATTAAACAATGTTATATTCCCTTGATTTCAGAAAAGTAAATGTTTTGATTAAAAACACCTATTTTAAATTTTTTTCGAAAGAACAATCATTTAATATTTTTTAATATTATTCAAATAAGAAGGTTTTGTGCAAAAAAAAAAAAGAAAACAAAAAAACCATTCAACTCATCACTTTTCACAACTTTAAATTTTATCTCCAAAAAATACAAGTAAATTCCAAAAAATCACAAATAATATGCAATATAATACTCAATATAATTTACCCTCATCATTATCAAAATTTTAAAATTATAAGAATATAATATATCAAGTTGAAGCTTTTGTGATAAAGAGTTCAAATTTCCTCTTAAAATTTCAAGAAAACTTTAGAAAAATTAAATGTATGTGATTGTAAAAAAATTAAAAAATTTGAATAAGGGTTATATAGTTGTAAGAAATGAGAAATTTTGGGATTATTTTTTACAGAAAACCCCTTGTATATACGACTGCAAAATATCAAATGCATTATAATTTTATAGTATATAAATATCTTATAAATTAAACAAAAGGGATTAGTACTTATATGCTAGAAATCCTCGAATACATTTATGTACGACGATATTTATGTGCGTACCTTGTTCCTCAAAGACTGAATTTCTTGAAGCATAACATCCATCTTCATATTTTACATAGAAACATTTTTTCATCAATATTTTTCTTAATTCACTCCCCTTAATTAGCATATGCATTATATATATGTATTGTGAATGCAAATATACCTTAGCAGAGCGAATCTGAGAAATCCAATACTCAAGATGCTTCTCAAGCAAAAGAAGTTCTTCAAGATTCATTGCCCCTTCTCCCCCTCCAAACATATACCTGAAAATTAATTTTTTTATTATATTTTTATTTATGAATTTATAATTAACCATATATACAGATAACTTATCTAGTAATTTTAGGAGTACGAAAAAAAAAATATATATATATATATATATATATATGTACCTTATTCCTTTCTGAAGCATCTCAATCTCTTGCTTAAGTACGTTGATCTCATCTTTTGGGTCCTAGATGATTAATATTTTTGTTTCAATGTTCCTATTATTTGTAAGTAATATTTGAAAGCTGATCGATGTAAATCTTTAGAAGAAACAAATTCACGACCATGTCCGTACACACACACATATATATATATATATATATATATACTAAAAAGAAAAATACATATATCATCCATTCATAAATTAATATAGCTGAGAAATTTAACCCCCCAAAAAAACTAAATATACGTCAGAGTGTTGAAAACAACAAAAATAGGTTAGGGCAACCTTTAAAATGTACACGACAACATTTTTATCAAAAGGCTGTGCTGATTATAATATAATTCGTTCCGAATATAATGCAATTGAATAACTTAATGACAAAAAATAGTTCAAAGTGGAATTCTGGTCTCTTAAGCATATTTTGACTTAATTAATTTTACCTTTTTTATATACTAGTAAAACGTTCCACCAAATAATAATTCTTCACTAGTGGACAAATTAATAACCTCAGAATGGGAGAGGTTCATTGAATGTTTAATTCAATTACTATTACATGTAGAATAGGAATCAGGTGCCCTACCTAACTTACTCATAATTTTTAATTTCAAACCAATTAACAACTTCAATATAGTTTCACTTTGCTTGTCACGTGTTATCATGTCGTCTACTACAATATTTATTCTTCTCGAACAATATACAAAAGTAAATTTCCCCAAAAAGAATGGAATAGAAAGAAGCCATTGACATGTAAGAGTTTGAGAAATTGAGCACTTAATCAACCCAAAAAATTCACAAATCTCAATCGATTAATGTAATAAGTAATGATTGATGAAAACGAAAGAGAAAAAAGACGTACAAGATTTGGGAGTTGAAGGTGTTCTTGAGCAGTAAAAGTAGCAGAAGAAGAACCACGACCACCACCACCAGTGCACTTCATGTACTTATCAATAATTCCTTCCATTGTTCTGATTTTTTTATTTATTTTTCGTTACATTACATACACAGAAATAAAAAATAAGAACACTAAGATATATGTAATACCCTTTAGTAGCGAGCTCAAAGAGCTTGCCCTGAGGAGAGAAGATGACAACACCGATCTCAGCATCACAAAGCACAGAGAGCTCCTTAGCCTTCTTGAGAAGACCAGTCCTTCTCTTACAAAACGTCACTTGTCTGTGAACTGGATTCTCTATCCTCTTCAGCTGAATCTTTCCACGAGCCATCTCTTTTTATCTCACTTTTTCTGATGTTTTAACGTTTAGATTTTTGCTTACAACTTGAATTGTATCAACTTAAAACGTGGAACAACCTCCCACTAGTTTGAACTAGCTTCGAGGTTCCCCACTTAACTCTTTGGTTTCTCTGTTTCTTCGGAGAAAACTGTCAAGTTTATGACCAAACTCATCTCACCTTCTTCTCTTTATATATTATCTCCATCATCTGATTCTCCCACTCACTTCTCTGCTTCTTAAAGCTCCTTTTTTTCCACATCAGCCTCCTTTTCTCTTCTCTCTCTATATATATGTATGTGCTTATATATGTTATATGCTAAGTATGCATTCATACAAAATATATATCTTTACATACGAAAGCTCTGTTTAAAGCATTGTTTGTTGTATATTGTATTGTATAAGGTCTGCCTCCTCTAGCTTGTACTATAATTTTATTCCTAGGTTACACTGATTGATTGATCTTACATCCGATGTGACATGTGACCCGACATGCACTAATCTTATATAAAATATAAATCTAATTTTTCTTACATTTCAATAAAATGTTTCTTAGTATGGTGAAGATTGTAAATTAAAAATTATGAGAAAGGAAAAAAAAAACAAATCATGGATGGTTTTTATCGTTTCATTCTCATAGAGAGGTTGATTTAAGGTGCGCACTGTTTTAAAGATGTGACATAAAGACATTGTCAAAAATAAAAAAATTGAGTTCCAAAATGCCATATGCAATTCCGTTTATTTTTAAATTATTGTCCGAAGTCCTAACTAATGTGCAATTTGAAGGACCAATCATCGTTGTACTGAATCAATCAATTGTTATATATATAGATGATACTTCAAGAAAAAGGTATTTGAGATGGAAAATTTGTCACAATTCCGTCCAGAATAAATAGAAATGATGATATTTCTACACAAAAGACTCCTCGCCTCTAGATCATTAGGAATAAAATCCCGCAAAGAATTCAATCTATCGAGAAAATATGACGCTATTTCAATGGTTAGTTCTGTCAGAAATTTCCAAAAATTTCAGACTGAAACATTCATGGAAGTGAATCAATAAAGTCTCGACGGACTCTTTGTTCAGTGTTCGTCGAGTTAAGATAAAGTAATTTACCGGCAAACAACTCTGTCAAATAATCCTTTGTGATTACATCTGAGTAATTCATGTTGCCCATATGTTAAATTAAAGTTCCACAAAATATTTGTTAAAACTGTATAGAGATAATTACTTCAATAGTGCTAGTATATATATAGGTTAATTACTTAAATAATGGTGTATCATATTAAGCATAAAATAGATGAAGAAAAAGACATAAAAATTTGTTGTTTCCTGTTTTATTACTTTAGTGCCACCGAAAATAAAATTTAATAAAATAAGTATTTTAAAAGTTTTTTTTGTTTAATTCAATACTTTTATATTTTTAGGGTTCTTTGTCCAAAGATTTGTCGACGGCGCTCTCTCTTGCTCCGACGACGGCGATAGCTCTTTCTCCGACGACGGCAACAACTCTTTCTCCGACGACGTCGACAGCTCTTTCTCCGATGACGGGAGACGGCTATTTCTCTGACGGCAGCGACTCTCTCCTACAATGATGTTTCTTCGTCTCTTGCGAAGGTAAGTTATTATTCACCTACTCTTCTCTTTTTTCTTTGATTTCTTTTGAGATTGTGAGTTTATGACTTTTTTCCGAGATTCTGAGTGTTTACTTTGCGTTTGCGTTCTGAATTAGAGATAGCGAGTGTTGATTTTGTGTTTGGTTAGCGAATTACAGACGTGAAGACGTTGAGTTCGTGTATAGGTTTGAGATTTAGAGACCTATAGATGTTGATTTTGATACTTTATTTTGCTTTTACCAGTTTATTAGATCTGATTCAATTTGATTCTTCTAATCATTTCTGAATGAGTGAAGTTAGATGTCAGCTTTTAGATGAGCTCTTAGTTGCTGATACTTTGTTTTAAATTCAATTCTTCTATTTAATTGTTACCATTGTAGCTTGTAGGATGATCGTGCTGTTGGTATCACTTGGTTAAAATCTGGAAACTTAATCCTGCAGCAGTATCATTTGATGAAGAAGTGAAGCCAAACACAGAGGCAAAGCTTGTGGAAGTATAAGAGATGGCAGCAAAAGTTTCAATATGGTTGAGTTAGATTAGGAATTGAAAGGGAGATAA
>OVAX01001995.1:0-35478 GCA_900406405.1 Lepidium africanum | reverse complement strand
TGGATGCAAAATTAACTATATGAAAGCTATGAAATATGCTAATATGTAAATACATCAATGAGTTGTTTGCTTTTAGGTATGAATTTCCCCTTTCGTATTTTCATGTATTCAAACCTCTTATTCGGTCTTGTAGTTTGTTTTCTTGAGGACAAGCAAAAGGCAAGTCTGGGGGAGTTGATATGCATCATATTTTCATAGTATTTCATTCATATTTTGGTTATTTTTCATCAGTAAGGAGTCACATTCATTCATTGTTGCATAAGTTTTCATCACTTTTGCATTTTTGTGTTTTAGATAGATCGAGTCTCATAATTTCTTGTTTTTAGTCATTCTAGGTGATTTGGAGCTATGTACGGAGTATTGGAGACTATTGGATGGATGTAAAAGCAAGGAGATGAAGTGAAGTGCATCAAACAATTAAGGAAAATTGGTGTTGAGATCGTTGACCACTTTGGTTGACAATGCCTTTGGTGAAGAACCACAACAATATGCTTAAAGATGGTGATCGATGAAGACCTATATTGGATGAAATTTGGATACAGGATAGCCACGAGAGTCATCTTTCATTTGGTGGTGGTTTGAAGGCATGCGGACACGGAATTAGAAAGATACATCAAATTTACTCAACATTGGTTATTCTGTCGCAAAGATTACATTGAAGCTCATGAGTGGAAGGACCATCGAACCTTTGATCAACTGAACCACCTCGACATAAAACCACGAATTGCACAGGGTTGAGCATATGGTTGAGGAAGGTGAATGGCTAAGGCCTAGTAGTAGTGATGGAGGCTCTCATTTCATCAACTAGTTGTTTGAGAACTTATTGAAAAGTATGAAGTTAAGCATAAGGGAGTTACATCTTATCATCCACAAACTAGTGGTCAGGTTAAGGTCTCAAACAAGTAGATTAAGGCAATACTTCAAAAATTGTTGGTGCATCTAAGAGAGATTTGGCTGTAAAACTCGATGACATATTATGGGCATATAGAATGGCTCACAAGACTCCTATTTGAAGAACTCCATTTTGGTTGTTCTATGACAAGTTATTCCATCTCCCTTTTGAGATTGAATACAATGCAATTTAGGTAACAAAGTTTCTGAATTTCGATCTCAAAACAGCTAAAGAAAAGAGGCTTATAGACTTGCATGAAATAAAGGGGACAAGACTTCAAGCTTATGAGAGCTCAAAGATTTACAAGAAAAGAACTAAAGCATTCCAGGATAAGAAGATAACACACAAGAAAATCACAGCTGGTGATCAAGAGCTTCTATTCAACTCAAGGCCTAAGTTGTTTCCTGGGAAGTTGAAGTCAAGATGGTGTGGTCCATTTAAAGTGCAAGAGATCCAACCATATGGAGCAATCACTCTCACCAGCAAAAATGGTGAAGACTTCACAATGAATGGACAAAGAGTCAAGCCTTACTTGGCTGATGAGTCAATTCCCGAGAGAACTTTAGTTCTTCTCGATGTGCCACCCAATCTTTGATGGGTGTGAAAAGTTTAGCTTAGAGACTTAAAACAAGCGCACTTTGGAGGAAGTCCCATGGTATGTTTGGATATACTTTCTTGCAGTTTTTCTTTGTTTCTTACATGTTCTCTTGTGTTTCAGGTCATAATAAGTGTGCGGAACATTAAGAGAGTTGAGCAGAGCTGATTTTGGACACAAACTGTTGAACTCGACCACCACATTCAATCAACATGTGGTCGAGTTCACCATTTACACATCAGCTGAGCTTCTCTTGCGCATGCTACTTGATCATAGAGAGGGCGAGTCCATGCAAAACACCTCCATAGACCCCTTCTCCGGTCTCCACTACGGTACAAAGTCCAACTCTCATTGTAAATACCACTGCATCATTCATTTTGCTTTGCTTATCTAGGTTTTTCCTTCGAGCTTTTAATACACAGGGTGTTGTTAAGTTTGGGGGAGGATCCTAGGGGATATTCATGTTTAATATGATTCTTAATTTTGATTTTCTTAGTAGTTCATGCATCGAATATATGGCATAGAAAATCCAAAAAGATTTTTTATTTTAGCATATTTGAACATGCATTGCATCTATGGCATGAAAAAGCCAAAAAATTCAAAAAATATTTTCAAAAATCATAAAAAGAGTGTCATGTAGTTGCACTCACGTAGGTTTGAATCTAGAATCTGCATTGGGAATTAAGATGATCTAACTATGTAGACTTGCTGCTTTATTTGCTAGATTCAATGCCTTAGTTGTTAGTTCTTTGTGCATACTAAGCTTATTTTGAAAGTTAAGACCGTACCATGTTAGGAATGTTTAATTCGAGCTTCACGCCTTGATTGAAACATGCTTTGATAGTATTCCATTCCTTGCTAAGTGATAAACTTAATATGACTATCAATTATCATGTTAATGCATCAAGATTGAGCTTGTGGATTGCATAAAATACTTAGATTTCCTTTAAATTTTGCATCTACCTTGTTAAATCAAGTAGACTCCAACCATGAATCTCACCTCCTTTCGAACCATGCATTGCTTTCTGTGTGATATGTGAGGCCCATATTTGGTTGAAACTTGGCATGAAATGTTAGGTGAGAGCCGACAAGAGCATGACTTCATGTAGAATGTAGTTCACGACTTTTGAATCAATTAGAACTAGGTGGTTTTGAATTCTGGGTGTGCGAAGCTTGTGTTTAATGCAAAGTAGGGTAAAAAAGTCCTAAGCTAAAAAGAGTTTAATAGGAGAAAGGTCTGAAAGTTATATGTGTTCAAGTAAAGGTGTCGGGGGGAATGAAAGTATGAAAAAGGTTCTAAGCATTGGAAAAAAAAAGAATAAGTCTTATGGTCTAAGAAGAAAAACAACCGAAGTTGTAAATGTATAAGTCCCAAACCGCTAGACGTCACCAAATAAGAACCCTCTCCTTAGATTGATATTTGAAAAAGCTTGAGAAGATGATATTTGTAGCTCAAAACGAAAAAGTCTTGTGTTAAAAGGGTAGATTAAGATCATTTTCTGGGATTAGATTGGATAGTTTAAGTTTGATTTCGGGTGCATGTGTAGATGAAGTCTTGCTTTTGTATGCATTTATTGGTTCTCACCTTTGACATTATGCTCAAGCTTATTCCATTCATTAAGTGATCCTTATGCTTAATTGATTGAACAGTTAGTAAAATGAGATCACTTTAATCTCTAAGGCCTTACCCTTTTACCAAACAAGTTCTTCGGAGATGCATAGCTTGATCCATGGTTTTGTGCTAATGAATGTTGACAGAAATGGTTAAAGTGAGTGCATATATAGGTTGAGGCTGAACTTGGATTGAATTGTGATTGGGAAGGCTAAAGTTTTTAAGTATGGCTTGCTTAACTTGCATCTCATAACTTTCATCTAGGACATTGAGTTTACATTTAAATCAGCTGTTTAAATTTTGAATTCCCAGATTGCAACCTCACTTCCTTCTTAATTCTATGCATTTGCTTGAGGGCAAACAAAGTCCGTGCATTTTAGCATGTCTTAGGAGTCTCATTTAGCCCATTTTGCATACACATTCATAGCATTTCCATCATTTGACAGTCTTTTTAGGTTCATTTTGCATACTGTGCACTTGCATTACATACATGCTGCATTGGAGTCATTTTAGGTACTTGGAGAGTGCATTTGAAGCATTATAGGCTTAAAAGAGATCATGGACTCGGATTGAAGGATGAAGAAGAACAAGGAAGAAGCAAAGGGAGTGAATGTAGCAGAACTCGACCACACACGATCAAGTGAGCCATTCTTGGGAACCTAAAGACACTTTTGCAACTCGACCACACTTACTCGAGTTGCACTTGGTCAAGTGACTATTTATTTTCAGAATGTTGACTTTATAATACCACATTTTACTTTTTTAATGTTATGTAATGAGGGCTATAAATATCCCTCAAGACCCACAAAAAGCCACCACGTTTTATTTCTAGATTTGGCAAAGATTCAAACTAGCTTCTTCTCTTTTCTCTTGTAATTACATTTTGAATGCTTGATTTGGTTATGATCAATTGAGTATTTGCTTTTGCTTTCTTCTTCATTATTGTTCATCTATTTCTCCTCTTTCTAGTTGTGTTGTTTATTTTAAATTCTGGGTTTGTGCATTGATTCATGATTTGTGAGTAAACCCATTACGGTTCATGAAGAAATGAGCTACATCATTGTAGATCTAGGGATTTCCCATTTGGTTAAGTTCATTCATGATTAGATCTCTTCATTGTCTTAATGTATATTTCATCTTGATCACTTGAAATAGGATGTTTGCATTTCCCACCCACAAGGTGTTTGTGAAAATGCCTGAATGAACCTAAACTTGAGATATTCATCTCAAACTCAAGAGATTGATTGTTTAGAGTGTCTATTATCTATTTTAGATTGTTTCTTAATGTGAGCACAAGTTTGGATCACTAATGAGAGTTAGGTCCAATTGCATTTGTGTTGTGTTCATTTGCCATGAGAGTGACTTTAATTTCTTTGAATCTATTGCCTAGAGATAAACTAATTAGGTTGCTAAGCAAGTATCGAAGTCCTTAGCTAAGCATTGATCGATTATCCCACTCCTCTTGAACCCCTCTTAATTGTCATCTTTGCATTTGCTCTATTTCATTTGCTTGATCGCTTTTCTTGCTCTGGTTTTGTTCATGTTTTATGTTTAATTCCATTATGGTTGTATTGCTATTGTTCTTATTAGGTTGCTACAAAATCATTGATCATAATTTTCTTGGATTAGAAAGTTCCATTGTTGTTCAAAGTGCAGCAAACCACCCATTTTGATTGACACCTATTATGCTGCAATGACCATGCCTTGTGTAATAGAAATTAAGTTGCAACAAGCAGTAAAAATATTGTTATCAGGTACCTTTGTCGTGGCTTCGACACTAGGTGAGATGAGTTTTGATGATGCCTTGTGCGACTCTGGTACAAGTGTGAATGTCCTTTCATATGAGTTTGTTAAACTGTTGGGAACTGAGAAGATGCAGAAGACTACGACCATATTTTCATTAGGGAATGCCTCGTCGAAGATACCGGTTGGGAATCTTGTGGACTTACTGATAACATGATTTTACTCAGTTTCGAATACCCATTACACAGATTTGTTCATTGTAGGATAATAAGCTATCGAACCAAATAGATGAGTAACTAATCAATTGGAATGTGATCAGACTATTCAGATCTAAGCCAAATAGATTCAATGGATTTCTAGCAACCTAAACGAGCAACTTAAACACACAAATAACAGAAAAAAACAATAGATAAACATAACAAAAATATATTTTAGAAATTAGATAGGAAACTTAGCAGATTGTAGTAAAAATGATAACAAGATTTTTGCTTGAGTTATCAAATCCTTATAGTATATAATGTTATGGAACCAATGAGGAGCTATTAGCACTTAGGATATAAAAGACTACTCTAATCAGTATATAATGTTATGGAACCAATGAGGAGCTATTAGCACTTAGGATATAAAAGACTACTCTAATCCAGGCAGATTTAAGCATTGAAATAGTGAATAATCAAAACAATAACAAAACAAAAAGAATAATAAGAACAAAATAGTAAAATAAGAGCAGTGAAATAAGAACAACAAATGAAACAAGCAGCAAAATAGAAAACAGCTAGATGTAATAGGCGATATGCAGATGAATGGACTCTTGAGGAGTGGTATCAACGATCAAGGCAAAACCAGAGACTCTCAATCTCATCTGACAAACCAACATGGAAGAACTCTTAACTATAGATATAAAGACAACAAGAACCATTCTCATGGAATCTAGAACTCTACTCAGCTGCAACCTAACCCATTCTCATGGTGATCCACAATTAAGAAGGTATGATGAAACAATATATTCTAACCTATAAATAACCCTAACAACCAATATCTTGGGCTAGGAAAGCTAATCTCAGAACTAGGCTCACTCAAGCATTTCATCGAACACCTTGTGGGTGGATGAATACACAAGATCAAATGTCAAATGGCCATAATGATATTAGCACTAAGAACACCTAAACCGAAGAGACATAACTTGAATGCATTTAGATGAGCTGAGAAATCGCTAAATCTACCATGATCTCACCATTTCCTCAAGAACCCATATGGAATCTACTACTAATCATGGATGCAAATATAAACTCAGAAATGAAAATGAAAAGCATGATTAGAAATGCAAAAGAAATGTAAACAATAAAGATAAAGAAGCAAAACCTCATACTTAGATCATGTTAAGTGGTTGAGTCGTCCAATTCTTAAGTGCAAATCTCCAACTCGAAGCTTGGTGGTTGAGTCCTCCCATCGAGTTGCTACTCTGCTGTTCAGAAATCTCGAACTCAAAGATAAGTGATCAAGTCTTTTGGTTCAACTGGTCTGTGAGCACCAAACTTGGCCTGTTTGGTCGAATTGGTCAATCAAGTTTTGCCAATTTCCGTCCTTAGCCATTTCTATAATCATCCTTTGCCCTTCAATCTAATCCATGCCAATCTCCACATCCAATATTGCTCCATAATGCTCCAAAACACCTAGAAATTGCTCAAAATGCAAAATGTATGCAATGTAAATGCAAAGTGTGCAATATGAACCTAATAAGACTCTAAAGTGATGGAAATAATATGAATATGGATGAAAAACATGATGAATAATGCTTCTAAAATGGGCTAAAGTGTAGACATATAAAAAAAAGAGAACTAAGCAAAGATAGAATAATGAGGAGTGGGAATAATGGATCAGTGGTTCAATTAGATCTGCTAGATTACTTAACAAAACTCACACAGAGATGATCTCTAGGCATCAAGTTCATAAGCTACTGAATCCACTTTCATGGCCAATTGTAACACCCTGATTTCAGGAAATATGATATATAGTGGTGCATGTAGAGAGGTTTAAAATAATTTATTTGGCCACCTATGTCACCAAAGTGCACTTATCTTTTTGGTCACTTGTCCAGAGAAAACTCCAGGATTAAGCATGCTTGAGTTGGAGTAGTTGAAGGATGGGTGACCTTCTAGAAAGTGATTTTCGGAACTGTGTGAGTGAGGACAAAGCACGGGGAAAGATCTTGTAGTGATTTATTAGGTCAGTTAAACAAGTCTTTAAAATCTCCCGGACGTAGTTCTGACCGTTCGACTGGTAAGGTGGGCCCATGGGCCCGAAGAGGATGTGGGGCCCATTAAGGTGGCAGTCGGGGTGTTACACAAACAATCTAAGAGTCAATAGACCATATCATCATAGGCGATTAACAACCTAACTAGCATGAAGAAAAAACTTAAACTAGCCAATGAACATTGTCAATAGTTAATCCGTTGAGTTAAAAATGCAATCTCTGAAATGGTTTGGTTAGACATTTTACCATACACCTATTGGAGTTAAAATGTCTATACACAAATCTCAAGTGATTAGAATAAAATAAGCATTAATAACACCAAAACATAAGGGATATAGCTAATCTAACCAAAAGCAATCTAGAAAACCTAAGATCCACACAAATCTAAGGCATTTCCTCAAAGAACCCTAGAGAATCTACAAAGAAGTGATTAAGAACACAAACACAAAATTCAAAATAAGGAACATAATCATAAATCTAAGAAAAGAATAAATAAGATGAAAAGAGAACATATTTTGCATTGAAACTCTCATAAGCAGAAAGGTTTGGTTCTGGAATTACAAAGAGAGAAAATATTCTTGCACAAAAGAGGCAAAAACAAGGATAAATGTTTTAGTAACATAAGTGTACCATTTATACTCTCACTCCACTAAACCTTAAAAAGTCAAAAATAAAAAGTTAGCAAAAATAATTTGGAATCGTCTAACTCGACCACATTGTAAAGCTGAGTGGTTGAGCTGGTGAAAACTTCATGATATGGCCGCCAACTAGACTATGGTAGTTGAGCTAGAAAGAGTGAAAAAAAATATTCTAGAGTGGCCCAACGTGTTGGGTTGTGCAGAATCGATTCGAACCATCTGTTATAATCGAGATGGTATGTGCGGAATCAACTCGATCCATCTGTTATAATCGAGTTAAATCTTAATTGTCCATCCTTTGATCCGATTCAGCTCTAAAATGCGCTTTCTACTCAAATCCCGCTGAATTCTTTCATTACTTGTCTGAATTATTCTTTAAAAGTGCTCAAATGCTCGTAAAAACAACTCCAAATGCAAAGTGTATGCAATGCAAGTGCAACTATGCAAATGAACCAAAAAAGACTTTAACATGATGCAAATGCTATGAATATGTATGCGAAATGAACTAAATGAGACACCTTAAACTAGCTAAAATGCATACATATTAACTCCCCCAAACTTAGTATTTGCTTGCCCTCAAGCAAAAAATTAAAACCAAGATGGAAGACAGGTTGCAAACTGGGAATTCAGAACCAAAATAAGCTGATTTAAATGTAAACTCAATATCCTAGATGAAACTTCTAAGATGTAAGTTAAACAAGCCCTACTTAAAAACTTTAGCTATGCAAATCACAATTTAATCCAAGTTCAGCCTCAACCTACCTATGCATTCACATAAACCATTCCTTTTAACATTTATTAGATTGAAAACATGAATCAAGCTATGCACCTCCTAAGAACTTGTTTGGTAAATGGTAATGTCTAAGAGATAAGAGATTAAACTGATCTCTTTTAGTAACTGGTTAATCAATTTAGTACATGGATCACTCAATATATGGAATAAGCTTTAGTATAATGCTAAAGGTGAGAGCCAACATATGCATACAAAACAAAACTTCATCAACCCATTCACCCAAAATCGAACTTAAACCTTTCCAATATAATCCTAGAAAATGATCCTAAGTCTACCCTTTTAATACAAGGCTTTTCTTTTTCAGCCACAACACTTTTAAGATCAACTTCTTAATCTTTTTCCATCGTCAATCTAGGGAGAGGGTTCTTATTTGGTGACTTCTAGCGGTTTGGCTTTATACACTTACAACTCTAGTTCTTTTCTTTCTTATACCATAAGACTTTCTAGACATTTGTCTTTCTTCACTTTCCTTTGCTTAGAACTTTTTTCATACTTTCATTCCCCAAAAGCTTTGGTATAACACATATATTCTTTCAGTCCTTTCTGCCCTTAGACGTTTTTAACTTAAAGCTTTTTACCTTTTCTTTCTTTTATTCCTTTTTAATGCACAAAACATAAGTTTTCCACACACAGAATTCGAAACCACCTAAGCCTACCTGATTCAAAAATTGTAAACCAGAATCTACATGAAGTCATGTTCTTGTCGGCTTAGACCTTACACTTTATACAAAGCTTGATCCAAAAATAGGCCTCACAATCACAATATATAATGCATGGTTTGAAATTAGGTAAGGGTTAAGGAGGGAGTCTACTTGGATTAACAAGGTAGATGCAGATAGTGAATGGAAATTCAAGTATTTTGTGCAATCCATAAGCTTAAATTTGATGCATAAACTTAAATAATTGATAGTCAAATTAAGGTTATCACTTCGTAAGAAATGGCTTCATATCAAAGCATGGTTCAATCAAAGCATGAAGCTCAACTAAACATTCATAGCATGGTGTCTTAACTTTTAAAGCAAACTAGGTATGCAACAAAGAACTAACAACTAAGACATTGAATCTAGCCAATAAATCAGCAAGCTTGTTGGTTAAATCGTCATAATTTCTAATGCAGATTCTGGAGTCAATAATACATCACTACAAGAATATTCGTTTATTATAGCAGATGATTATAGCGTTTTTGGGCAAAGTGCTATCGTTTCGTCTCCGCTTTTTTTCATAGCACTGTTCATTTGTAAACACTATGATATTGTGTGATACTAATTCCGTGTAACACTTTTTAATAGCATATGTTAAAACAAAACACTATAATATGTATGGCGGCAAAAATAAAGTACATTCCCTCCAACACTTAGAAATGTTTTTAAGAAAAGGGAAAAGATTTTAGGGTTTCTTTCCCTCTTTGCCTCTTCGACACATTGTCCCAAATCTCATTGCATGTAATCCATAAACTATTTTTTTTAACAAATTTCTTGAAAATCATTCATTCGGAACTCATTAATTCAAACCCAGATTCTCATTCTCAACATTTAATTATCTCTTTTTTTACTCTCCATCACTCAAATTGGAAATCTAGTTTGTTTCGATTTCAAAATTCTCTCCAAGCTCACTGTTTTCGAAGAGTCTTCTAATTCCAGAGGTTTCTCAGCCACCTCAAACTGTTAAATTTGATATTCTCTCCAAGCTCGTAGTTGTCGAAGAGTCTTCTAATTCCAGAGGTTTCTCAGCCACCTCAATCTGTCAAGTTTGATATTCTCTCCAAGCTCGTAGTTGTCGAAGAGTCTTCTAATTCTTCCTAGGAAAGATTCGTGTTGGGTTGAGTGATTCACTAAAGATAATTTTAAGGGTTTCTGTTTCAGTCCGATTAGTAGTTGTCGAGTTATCCTTATTGTTTATCTTACTTTAATCAAATACTTTTATCATTTTTTTTAGTTCGAAATCATCAAACATATAAAAAACGATTAAAAACTGCTGAGATTTTGTTATATATGGAAAGAATTGTTTAAGTGTTTTTGATACCTTTGTTTATATGACTGTTTGGTAAATTTGTGTATGTATATTTCGTTTGGAGCTTTGGTATTATTTTGGTAATATGGATAAGGCTTAGGTATGGCTAGTAAGGTATGATTTTGTTTCTATTAAGTTAATATATTTCATGTGTAAAGTTTTAATCTGGAACTTGTATTTAACTTGTAGGGCAAGTCTTGAGTATGAGCTATGAGCCACTACTTTTGTGTATGAATCAGCAAAGAAATTTGGTAATCTTACGCATATATTTTGTCCATGTATGGAGTCTCGCAATGTTTGTCATCAACAACTAGGGACAATGTTAGATCATCTAGTGATAAGGGGATGGATCACAATTATAAGAGAAATAAGTGTTTAAGCAAGCATGGGGAAATCAGGGCAGAAAGAACTATTGATGTAGCAACATCTGAGCATGAGGCTTACAATTTGATTAGGTCTCCCTTTTTAGAAAGGGAATTCAGTGAGAGGTCTCAAGGTCAAACTACAAATCAGTTTGAAGATGATGGACATGTAGAATTTGAGTTTAAAAAGAAGTTATCGGACGCTGAAATTCCACTGTACTCATCTTGTCTCAACTACACCAAGGTTTCTACAATCATGGGCTTTACAAAATCAAGGTGAAGAGTAGATTATCAGAAAATTACTTCGATCAGCTCCTCATGCTAGTCCATGACATGCTGCATGAGAAAAATGTCTTTCCAAAGTCGAGTGATGAAATGAAGAAGTTCCTGGAGATTTTTGGTTATGGTTATGAAATCTTTCATGCCTGCAAGAATGATTGTGTTCTTTATCGGAATGACTATGAGGATATGGCTAGTTATCCAAGATGTAATGATCCGAGATGGGAAAGGGACAAACATACTAGTCCAACTGCTCTGACTGCACCTAGCAATAACATTGACGTCTATCTACAACCTTTGATAGATGATCTAAAAGATTTATGGAATGAAGGTATGGAAGTTTATGATGTATTTTTGAAGGGGACATTTAATCGTAAAGCTATATTGTTGTGAACAGTCACCGACTACCCTGCCTTGGGAACATTGGCTGGATGCAAGGTGAAGGGCAAACAAGCATGTAAAGGTTGTGGGAAAGATACAACACATAGGTGGCTAAAGTTCAGTAGAAAGTATGTGTATATGGGTAACAGGAAACGACTCAGACCTTGTTATCCTTTCAAAAAGAAAAAGGTTTGGTTTGACAATACTATTGAGAGTGGGACTACAAATAGAATTCAAAGTGGAGGTCAGATACTTGAGACACTCGGAACTTTAAAAATGATTGGGAAGCCTTTGGACAAGAAAAGTAAGAGGAAAATAACAAATAAACTAGAAGATGAAGGGATTACACATAAAGAGGTTAATGAAAACTCTGATCTTTGGAGGTGGAAAAAGCGGTCTGTCTTCTTTTACTTACCATATTGGAAGGTAAACATTTATTCGTAATTCAATTTTTATATTTCTGATGTAGTATTGTATTAATAATTACTTATGTCACTTGTTTTAGGATATGTCGGTGCGTTACGACATTGATTTTATGCATGTGGAGAAGAATGTGGGTGATGTTGTGCTGTCTTTACTGATGCATAATTGTAAATCCAAAGATGGAGTTAAAGCACGCAAAGATTTAGAAGGAAATTACACACTGAGGTACGTGGGAAGAAAATATATTTGCCTCCACCTGCTTATTCGTTGTCTAAGGATAAAAAAAAAAGATATTGTAAGAGGTTGTCTAAATTCAGAGGTCATAATGATTATTATGCCAATATTGCCAACTGTGTTACAGTGGATCCACTTGTAATTGGTAATATGAAGTCCCATGATCAACATATTCTAATACAAAATCAGTTTCCTGTGGCATTGAGAGGCTTACTACCAAAAGGTCCAAGAGGTTTATTGAATCGAGTATGTAACTACTTCAACAAATTATGTCAGCATGTCATAGACCCAGAGAAGTTGTTAACCTTGGAGTCTGAGGTTGTTCAACCTTTATGCTTGCTAGAAAGATACTTTCGTCCTTCACTTTTTGATATCATGTTCCACCTGCCTGTACATCTAGCAAGGGAAGTAAGATTAGGTGGACCAGTACATTTTCGTTGGATGTACCCTTTTGAGAAGTACTCTTTCGGTTGTATAGTTATATTTATATTATATTTTGGTGGTAGTAATAGTTGACTAGAGTTTTCCGATTGAGCTGTAGGTACATGAAAACATTGAAGGCATATGTTAAGAAATTTGCAAAAGACCAGAAGCATGTGTGGCAGAAGGATACCTAGCTGGAGAATGCATAGCCTTTTGCCTCGAGTTTCTTCATATATTTGTACCTAATGAAAATGCAATTAACCGTAATGAAGATATTGGTTCAGACTATCTAGTACTTGAAAGGTCAACCTCTATAGAAGGCAAGGAACGAGACATAGCTCATCTATATATTCTAATGAACACAGCAGTTATGGAACCATATATTGAGTAAATGTGTAATGTAAAAGTTATGGATCTTCTTATGTACTATATATAGTGTGTAATGTATATAACTTCTATCTTATTATGTTACATTTGGAAGAACTCGAAGCTATAGATACGAAATGTGCTAGAAATAAAACTCTAAAATGGATATATCATAATGAAAGGTTTGTAAAGTGGAAAAAGCAAAAGGTATTCATTTGTTGTTTTTCATTATTATTATGTTAGTTCTGCTACTAATGTATTTTTTACATGTTATTATAAGGTACCAACTAACTCAAAGGATCATTCCAAAAGGCTGAGATAAATTGCTTTTGGACCTAGAAATATTGTGCAATCCTATAAGGGATATGTTGTTAATAGACATCGTTTCCATATAGAAGATGAAAAGCGGAAAACAGTGGAGTAACATATGAAGTATTCTCTATGTGTAGGTCTAGTGCTCGAGATTTGATATGTCTGCATTTTAGCCTATTTTAGGAGCATTATTTAGCACACTTTGCATACATATCCATTTCATTTCTATCACTTTAGAGTGTTTTTAGGTTCATATTGTATACTTTGCATTTGCATTGCATACATACTGCATAGAGCGATATTTCAGGTACTTTAAAGCATATTATAGAGCATTCTCGACGTGAGTGCTAGCATGGATTGGATTTGAGGACTAAGCACAAACAAAGGATGGGTCGAGTTCCATCCAAATGGCCAGAAACATCAAACTGAAGCACCAAAAGATGTTTTTGAGGACTTTTGGCTACACTCGATCACCACACTCGACCAACATGTGGTCGAGTATTACCCATTTGAGATGTAATCGAAGATTACAAGTTAAACCAACCCAATTCAACCAACAAGAACTCGAGTTGCACTTGAGCTGAAGAATACACATAACTCGACCCCACAACTCGACCCCATAATTGTTATTACATCTGTTGTTTGCTATTTTACTACTTGTTCATTTGCTGCTCTTTATTTCACTACTCTTTATTTTAACTATTATGTTTTTATTGTTCTTGATGTTTATGTTTTGCTTTCATTTTTATTTGATGACAAAATCATTGATTGAATTGGCTTGGCTTAGATTAGTTTATAATATCCTAAGTGCTAATGACACACTCCTTGGTCGGATAACCTTATATATACTATAGAGATTTGATAGCAGGGGGTAAAAATCCAATTATCAAGATTCAAGACACATGGCAGACATAGTTTCATTTGATGGTGTCATAAAGGAGATCATTTTGTTGGATTACCACATGTTCCAGGCTCTATTATTTAAGTGTACTTAGGCAAACAAAGGACATGGAGTTATAGAGGAAGATGGCTTTACATTAGTGAACCTCCATATGAACCAGTCCTCATATCTACATGATCCCTATATCCTCTCATCACAAGCTAAACAAGTCTTCTACTGAAGAGAATTTGAGGATTCTTATGTAGTTATGAAGGCGCCACCAATAGGATATCACGAGTTAGAAATAGAAGAGGAATTCACATCTGCCCCTTTACCAGTTCAAGAACTTGAAGATTTAGGAAATCAATAAGATGAAGACAAGAGCTTTTGTGTTAGAGATGATTGTGAAGGAGTCTTGGTCATGGACTAGTTTTTTTTTTAAAAAACAATTGACAGTGTTTATTATGTTTCAGGTGAGATATGAAGGCATACTCATGTGGTAAACGTAGAACTAAGCGTGAAGTAGGCATAGAAACCACTCCTATTGTAGGGACAAAAAATAAGAAAAGTAAAAAGCACATTGACAAGGAGAAATATTGTGTTATTGATAAAGCTACTGAGATTGAGAAAATACATGAGAATGTATCTGGAGATGGTGATCAAATACCTGAGAATGCATATGGAGATGGTGATCAAATACTTGAGAATGCTTATGAAGATGGTGTTCAAATACCTGAGAATGCATTTGGATATGGTGATAATCCGGAAATATAGGAAGAGCTGCTGAATCCTCTCCTGGGTACGAGAAGAACATTTCTGATGAGATGTAATATATAGAACAAAACAAACATATGGATGCAAAATTTGTGCCTTTACCTATTGTGCCTCTCAATGTGCCTCCTCCCACTACATGTGGTTCCGAGTCTACTCAAGTGTCACTAACTCATGAGTCAAAGACATCGAGAAAGAATACAAGGGGACAAGAAAGATCGGAAAATAACCAAACACCATGACGACAAGGTGGAAGTTGAGTTTACAGGTGTAGGTGAACTTGTGGGGCTTGGATCAGTCGCACTTTCATCATTTCTTAGACCTCTTATAAGGGACCGCGTACCAGTAATACTTGACGACTAGAGACATCTAGATGAAGAGATAAGAGATACACCCTGAGAGAAAATTCAGATAAAATAATCACAATTATATAACAAATTTGTTTATTTGATGTTTAACTAAATAATCTCTTTGTAGGGGACGTTTAATTTGATAGAGGACTGACAAAAAATCTCTGTTTTTAAGTAGATGGGTTGTTTGTGGAGGGCTTCTAAATGTAGATTGACTAATCAAGTCTGAGCTACCTAAAATAAGGAGCAACTACATAAGCTAAAACCGTGTAACATTACATTTACAACATTTTGGAACAACTGGGTTAAGAGTAGAACAAGTGCAACATTTCAAGTATGTCTATTTATAAATGTCAATTAGTTTAGTTAAATTATCTATTTTTTGAATAGGCACAAAGTGACATACACATGGAACTAAGGAGGGTTCAGATTCCACACAGTACAAGTTACAAAGGAATGGTTCGACTAGCTCATAAGGTGGTATATATGTAATGTTATAGTAATTAGTAACATAGAAAACAACTAAATGTTTTAGAGGAAGAAAATTTCAGACCCTATTAAAGTGAGTAGATGTAAGGTATGAGTAGTAGGTCACACACATGCTGATGGAACACCTGTGAGAAAGAATTTGCAAAAACAATTGTAAGAGTTGTGTTAAATGCTTGCATATGTCTGTTAATTTTATTTTTAATTGTATTATAACCATTTTCTGTATTGATAGGAAAAAAATCAATTGATAGTGAAATGGAGTCTACAGCCAATGCTAATGTTAGAGACGATGTTGTCAGCCAAGTATTGGGAAAAGATAAACTTGGAAGGCTGTGAGGGATGAACAGAGGGTTTACTTACACAAAGCTTTGCATTCCTACAAGCTAGAGATACACATGTACAAACACTAGAAGCAACACAAGAAGAGTTACTCACCAAGATTGAAGATCTTCGCCTTCTTGTTCAGGACTTAGCTGGAAAGAAGGTAAATGCTCATCACTTTATTGTTTCTCATCACTGTTTTTGATTCATTTGCTATAAAATTTATTGTTTATCTGAATCTTGTTAGAGAGATAGTGATGAGGTATCTAAGTCTGAAGGAAGCAATGCTAGCAAAGTACGTGTTAGGTGTCAGTTACTAGATTGGTGCAAGAAGGAGAGTTCTGTTCTTCTGACCATATGTACAAGATTGGTCGGATTCCATGATACGTATGCATTTTAGCCCATTTTAGGAGCAGTATGTACCACCCTTTGCATCCATATTCATAGCATTTCCATCACTTTATTTTTTGTTTTTGGGTTTATGCATTTCATGATGATTAGTGAGTAGTTCCATTAGGGTTCTTGAGGAAATGAGTAGATTAGTGTAGATCTAGGGGTTTCCAAGGCTGCTTAAGGTTGTTTATGTTTAAATCTCTTTATTTTGGTGTTCTATATGCTTATTTCATCTTAGCTATTTGGAATCTGATGTTAGGCTTTCATCCACCTACCATGTGTTTGATGAAATGCCTAAATGAGCCTAGTTCTGAGATTTGTTTTCCATGCCCAAGATGTTGGTTGTTTAGGTTGCATATTGACTAGAATAGGTTGTTTCTTCGTACCAATCCATGTGTGGATCGCCTATGAGAGTAGGGTCATATTGCACTTATGTTGAGTTTTTAGATTCCTTGAGAATGGTTCTGATTGCTTTTGAATCTATTGCCTAGAGATACGCTAATTAGGTTGTTAAGCAAGCTGCTAGAACTCCTGGTGAAGCATTAGTCATTAATCTCATTCCTCAAGAACCCCTCTTTAATACGCCTATTTGCTTTATATTTTACTTTGTTTTCGTTTCATCTATTGCTCTGTTTTTATGTTATTTCTCTGTTTTTACTTGCTCTATTTTATGTTATTTGCATTTTGATTGTGACATAATCAATTAATAGATTTGGCTTGAATTAGTTTAGTTGATTGAGTCCTGATTGTTAGTTACAAACCTAGATGGATTGACACCTATTGTACTGGAATAGATTTGTATAGACTGACCAAAAATTTGTTTATAAAATTGGCACCATTGCCAACTGGGTTTTTGTTAATTTTACTTCGGAATTTCGACTTGCTAAAATCAAGTTCTGGTTACTATTGTTTGCAACTGGTGCTACTGAATACTTTTCCCTATTCTTGGTGCGTTTCAGGACAACTCGAACCAACAATTTGACCAACCAGGTTCAAGTTATGCTTCAACTGCTCAGTTGTCTACACCTCAAACCCAGACCTCGACTAGATTGGTTCGAGCTCTGCTTCTGCTCACCAACTTGCAGCCCCAACTCCATTTCCCAAGCTCGAGTTCTACATTCTGGGTTGCATTTCTAGGTTTGTGCAAACTTGTGGGGATGGACGACATCACTCCAAAGGGAGCAATTGATCAGGCACTAGGTGCTTTAAGTGAGCCTGTTATTCGTAGGCCAAGACCAATTGGGGCAGGTGATACACCAAATTCACATTCCCCTGCATCTTCGGATCATACCACCTGCCATTCCCAATACCAATTTCGAGATTAAGAGTGGCCGCATCACCATGGTTCATAATCGCAAGTTCCATGGTTTACCATCTGCAGACCTTCTTGATCATTTGGATTACTTTGAGAGACTATTAGAACTGATCAAGATTAATACAGTTAGTGATGATGCTCCCAAACTCAGATTGTTTCCATTCTCTCTTGGAGAAAAAGCACACATTTGGTAGAAGCATCTTCCTCAGGGTTTAATAACTTCTTGGGCTGATTGCAAGACGACTTTCCTTGCAAAGTTTTTTTCCAATTATCGAACAACAAGGATAAGGAATGAGATTTCTAGGTTTTTGCAAAGGAATGTTAAATCCTTCTCGGAGGCATGGAAACATTACAAGCACTACCAATATCAATGCCCACATCGCAAATTCACCACAGAGTCATTGCTCAGTAATCTTTACTCTGAGTTAAAACCAAGGATCCGCATGTAGATGAAGGATGGGAACTTGTGGAGAACTTAGCACATGCTGATGGTTAGTACAGAGAGCATTATGATCAGAGTGTGAGAAGTGTGCTCATTCGGATTCAACGAGTAGATAAGAAATTAAAGCTCTCGATGAGAAGATAGATAAGTTGTTGTTGGTACAACAAAAACGAGTGCACTTGTGTGAGGCTGAACAGGTTCCAGAATGGGAGGAAGAACAGGCATAACATGTTTCTTTTGCTTAGAATTAGGGTAACTACAAGAAGTGGAACATCTATAAGCAGCATTCAAACCTTTCTTATAGGAGCATCAATGTCGCCAATCCTCAGGATCAAGTGAACCCACAAGCCAAGTCGGATAGTTTGAACATCAAACACCAAACAATGTCGCGGAAGAGTGAAAATAATCCAAGAAAAGAAAAGAGAAGAATTATTGTGCCAATTTTATTATATTTCAAAATGAATCAAATTATTTACATAAATAGCGAAGAAACAACACTAAACTAGTCTAAATACAATGAATCTCCCAACGGTCATAATGCAAATTTGCTTTTGCTTTTTAGTACAATTAGGATAAGGTTAGCTCCATCCTTATCCTCTCCAACGGTTATGACTGATTGGGCTTCATGGACCTTGACTCATAGCTCTTTTGTTCTGTTTATCGATCAAAGACTCATGGCCCAAGGCAAATGCTGTACCGATGGCCGCGACCAAGGTGAATAACAACGACTTAAGGTGTACGGCCATAAGTCAATGGATAGAATGTCACTCAGTCTCTCTGATATGGGATCATGTAACCGAGTGAGGATACATGACTAATACTCCCCCTCAAGCTAAGCCACAAGAAACAGACACTTAGCTTGGAAAACCTAAAGCCTACACCTTGGTAAAAACCTTAGTAAGGAAAATCCAGTGGGACGAAACCTTACCAATGGAAAAAGAGCATGTAGACCGTGGGCTTAGAAGACCTGAAGTCAAGGGCGATCAAGGCTAACAAGTTCGAGTTTAACATAAATATGATTACAAACCTTGGTACTTATCGCCTTGGTGAAGATATCCGCCAAGTGATCTCCACTTGGTATGTAACATGGTAGGGTGACTCCCTCTGCAATACGCTCACGAACTTTGTGGCAGTCCACCTCTATGTACTTGGTTCGCTTATGGAAGACTGAGTTGTTAGCAATATGAATCGTAGCTTGGTTGTCGCAATACATCATGATCGGTTTATTTGTTTCACGGCCTAGGTCCTTGAGAATAGCTTGCAGCCATACCAACTCATCTGTAAGCCTCCTCATATCTCTATATTATGCCTATGCCATGACCTTCAGCTTCTTAGTCCTCGAAGTAACTAAGTTTCCTCTAATGAATGTGCAATAGCTTGTAATGGACTTCTTATCATTCCTGTCTCCTATCCGATTAACTTCATAATATCCAGAAATGGTAGTACACTCATTGTTACCCATCCAAATTCCTTGACCTGAACTCCCTTTAATGTATTTGAGAATCCGCTCAAGCATGGACCAATGATACTTCGTTAGAGCTTGCATATGTTAATTACCTGGTTCACAGCAAAACATAAGACATGACGAGAGATGGTTAAGTAGATGAGCTTACCTATTGTCTTCGCTATAGCTTCGGGTCTTCAAACATCTCTTCATCTTGCTCCTCCTCTCGGTTGACCTTGTAACCATCCGCCAGAGGTGTCTTGGCTGGTCTACAATTCTCCTTTCCTGTCTCACGAAGTAGATCAAGAGTGTACTTTCCGTTGAGAAAGAGATAAGCCTTTCTAAAAGTGGCAGATCTCAATCCCTAGAAATTACTTAAGCTCCCCAAAGTCTTTAATATAAACGATGGAATGAAGATACTATTTAGTCCTAGCTATACCTTTTTATCATCACCTTAAATGGTAAGGTCATCCAAATAGATTAGCAAAACCACAATCCCTCTTGATCCGCCTCGGACTTCTTGAATCCATGATCTCAAAGTGTGTGCCTGAGCTTATGGTACCAAGCCCTTGGTGATTGCTTCAACCCATAGATGGCTTTCCTTAGTCTCAAAACTTTCCCTAGTATGAACTTGGATTCAAGGCCTGGTGGTGGGGTCATATACACCTCTTTTTCACATTCGCCTTGAGGAAACACGTTCTTAACATCCATCTGCCACAAATCCCAAAACAGATTAGTAGCTAAGGAAAGTACCACTCTTACAGTGTGGAGCTTAGCAACCATTGTAAAGTTACCTGTATAGTCTTCCCTATATGTCGGTGTGAATCCTCTTGCCACCAGCATCGCCTTATACTGCTCAATATCTCCATTAGGCTTGTACTTTATAGTGAAATCCACTTGCAAGACATCGTTATCTTCCTTTTAGGCAAATCAGCTTCCTCCCAAGTATTGTTCTTTTCCATGGCATTAGCCTTATAATCAACCGCAACCATCCAATCCTTGATTTGCTTAGCCTCATCGAAGTCTTTAGGTACATCATGCATATCAATCTTGCCAAGAAAAGCATGGAACTTAAATGGTAATAGGTCAATCGAGAATATAATTTGAGCCGGATAAGCAACGGCTTGGGAGTTTTAATAAACCTGGGTATTCTTCCAATTTGACGGGTCTTTCCGAATTCTAGTGCTTTTCCTCAGAGGTTGAGGTGGTGGATGATCAGAAGCCTTTTCTGATTCCATACGATTTGAAGTGACCAGTCGCAAATTTGCATTGTCTACAATGGCAGGCCATGACCGGTGTGATCCGTAGTGGCCAGATGCGATCCGCTGCAATTTGGTGCGGCCCGAGAGATGGAATCTTTCGATCTTGGCTGTGGGATGAGTGTGGCTTGCAGAATAGGGCCCAAGGTTGGTTCCAGCTTGGATTAGGGTGTTACAAGTGGAGTGGCTTGGTCCGGACATGGGGCTGGATCGTGTGGTACATCGTCCGGTCCAGATGCACGTGGTACGCTTGGAGTAGGATTCGGCGGTTTGGGGCTGTCACCAATGAGTCCCAAATGATTCAAAAGAAACCATAGACTCACAAATCTATCCATGGCTGGTTCAGAAAGATCTTGGAGGGTGTCCCAATTCTTTTCCCTATATAGTATGTGGTCTTCAAAGAATTTAACATCACGAGATACATGAACTCTTCTCATCTCTAGATCATAGCACTTATAGCCCTTTTGAGTAGATGAATAACATATGAACATACATTTCAAGCTCTAGGCTTCAAGTTTGTTTCTATGTTTCCCCTGGAATCAACACAAAACACACACAACCAAACTCACGTAAGTGTTCTAAGGAAGGTTTGTTTTTTTCAATACCTTGTATGGGGAAACATCATCAAGGACTTTGGTGGGTAATCTATTGATCAAGTAGCAAGTTGTCATCACTGCGTCTCCCCAAAACTTCTTTGGAACGCTCATATGATACATGAGTGATCTAGTAACCTCAATCAAGTGGCGGTTCTTTCTCTCCGCAATACCGTTTTGTTGCGGGTTGTATGGGCAGCTTGTTTGGTGAAGTATCCCTTGCCTGGTTAAGTGTTCTTGAAGGATTTGCTCATGTATTCTCTCCTATTGTTCGTCCTTTGTACCTTCAATTTCGAGTTAAAGTGATTAGCTATGTAAGATTCCAAATTTTTGAATGCATCAAAGACTTTATCCTTTGAGGGCATATGGGTTATCCAAGTATACTTTGACTTCTCATCTATAAAAGTAACAAAGTATTCATGATTATTACGAGAAGTACAAGGATAAGTCCAAATATCATAATGCACAAGATCAAAGCAATTCTCATAGATATAAAAGATAAAGGATAAACCAATTTGCAATGTTTAAATGTAAGTCTCACAATCAAAATTGTCAACGAAAATATGGGTGACCAGCGCTAGTGTGCCAAACAAGGTCACTACAGTTACTAACGACCAAATTGGAAACTACTACACTACTATCGCAAAAACGAAATAAAAATTTAGGGTCTTTGGGAATGTATAGTCCATCTTGCACTCGCCCTTGTCCAAGTAAGCTCCCAATTTCAATATCCTGAAACTTAACATCATTAGGTCCAAAGATAGCATAGCAACCCAAGTCCAATACGACTTTTATAACCGATAGAAGGTTTGATGTAAATTCTGACATAAAGAAGGCTCTATTCTTCTTATTGAACATACCAAGGTTCCCTACTCCACTAGCTGATATCCTAGTACCATTTGCTTGCACAACACTCTCTAAAGTGGCGGTTCTATGCTGCCAATCAACTTCCTATCACTAATCATGTGATGGGAAGCTCCCAAATCAACAACACTAAGCTTAAAGAGATATGAGAATAGAAATATATATCGGAGTCCTTTAAGGACTTACGGGAGTTGATGAGAGCCTCTAGGTCTGCCTTTTTATGATATCACCTTGGAAGTATGAAGAAGCCACGGAAATGGTCTTTTACTCTTTGGATGTAGAAGTTGCGGTGGAACTATACATGGAAGCTTGGTCTTCGGATGCTTCAAGAGATAGATTGGCTAGAGAATCCTTGAACTTGGCCGGCTTGAGATGTGGATGGAGCAACTAGCACTTGTCCTTCACCTGACCCTTATTCTTGCAATGCTCACAAAGGAGCTTTTTCCTATTCTCAAGCTTCCTATGAGCCTTGTTGGCGGTGATTAAACCCAAGCTTCCTTTTCCCTTAAACAACTCGAATGAACATTGCTTTTTTGGATTTGAGAGCACATCTCTTCAAGGGTAGGGAGAAAATGGGTAGTAGCGGCTATCCTTAGAATATGCTTCACGAGATCCTTGTAGCTTAGAATAAGGTTCATTAGAAGACCAAAGACCTTATCCTCTTCATTCCTTTCTCTCACAACATTCGGATCCATAGTCATCAGTCTCAACATATCCAACTCAGCCCACAACAATCTAAACTTACCAAAATACTTGATGAACTCCATGTCTTCTTGGTAAAGACTAGCAAGAGGCTTTTTCAACTCCAATACCATTGTCAAGTTAGAGACATTCCCATAAACCTTCTTCAAGGAGTCCCATAACTCCTTTGCCGTCTCACAATAGTAATAAGCTTCAAAAATTGGTGTGTGTAGAGAGCTTAGGATTATGGATTTGGCCGCTTGGTCCATTAAAAACCATTCATCACCCTCTTTTAGAGCATTTCCTTCTTCTTCGTCGCTTGAGAGTGGTTCCTTTGGTGGCCTTTCTTTATATACGTAACTCCAATACCCTTTCCTCATACACCCGGTGGTCTTTATAGCTCGAGCCCAAAGAAGGTAATTAGGACCTTTGAGAGTGATTGGGACGATGGGTGCTTTGTTTGAATCCATCTTAACGAACAAAACCTTGTAGACTACGAGAAATCGTGAGCAAAACTTGTTAGAACCGAGATTCTTCTTCCCAAATCCGAGAAAGTTAAGACCTTTCTTTGGAGACTTGACAAAAGATGAAGCTTTTATGTGGTGACAACCCGAAACACACAAACTTTCCTTCGAAATGGAGCTTTGCAAAGAACAATGGAGAAATGGCAGCAAACTAAGCGAGAATGAGCAAGAATCTGAGAGAATAACAAGATTTAATAGAGATGAAATGAGAATGAGAATGGCTAAGAACATCACCACTCTGATACCATGATGGTTTGAACATCAAAGACCAAGAAAAAGGTGGCGGAAGAGTGAAAATCCGAGAGAGAATCCGAGAAAAGAATAGAGAAGAATCATTGTGTCATTCTCATTAGAATTCAAAATGAATCAGATTGTTTACATAAATAGAGAAGAAACAACACAAAACTAGTCTAGATACTATGAATCTCCCAACGGTCATAAAGAATTGCTTTTGCTTTTGCTTTTTCGGCACAATTAGGATAATGTTAGCTCCATCTTTATCCTCTCTAACGGTTATGACTGATTAGGCTTCACAGACCTTGACTCATAGCTCCTTTCTTCTCTTAATGGATCAAAGACTCATGGCCCAAGGCAAATGATGTACGGACGGCCGCAACCAAGGTGTACGGCCACGACTTAAGGTTTTCGGCCATGAGTTCATGAATAGAACGTCACTCGGTCTCTTGGATAAGGGATCATGTGCCCGAGTGAGGATACATGACTAATAAAGCTAGCTGCTTTACAACCTCTAGAAGTTATGACTTTTCTTCAAGAGATTATTAATGGTCAGAAATGTTCGGCCACTGAATTGCACCAAAAATTTGCCGAAGTGAATGCAAGCATCGATGCCTAAAGTAATGATTCCAACTGCAAGTTAGAGACTTTGAATGCAAGATTAAAATATGTTGAGAGTCAACAAGTATCTTCCTCCGTCAAGACTAGTGGACAATTACGACTTATGGCCATTCACACTCCCAAGTAAAACACATCCTAGTCCATTACTCTAAGCAGTGGCAACGAGCTTTTTGCACATATTGGAACCGTTGGTATCACTGAAGACAGTGTGATTTAGGAAGGGGAGGTGATGAAAGTTGCTAAATCACCTTTAGAGGCAGAACTCGACCCTTGAACTCGTGCTCCACCTTCAAGTGTCCAAAAATCTGTAGTTTCAAAGGAATTGAGCAAGGTTTCGCTCTTTCCTCTATACAAGCCTCAAGCACCTTTCCCTGGGCGGCTAAAGAAGAGACCAACTATTGAATGCCATACTTTCTCAATTGAGGGATTGGACCAGTTGTATATTTAACCCATTAAGTCCCCTCAGGTTGTACTGGTTAAGAGTGTCAAGGCTAGTGACTACTGTAGAAAAATTCCAATATTTGAGTAGGTCATTGATGGGGAAAGCCTTGAATCCTTGTTTGCCTACAAGAGATTGAAAATCCACCTCTTAAGGAGCTAAGCAAGTCTCCACCATTAGATTTTGAGCTTGATATAGTCTTGTAACCAATCGGATTTGTGGATGGTGCAATGGAGTACAAGGTGAAAAGCAGCAAACGTCCTAAGCCATTTTCTAAAGTTAAGCAGCTTCTTTTCCTAACAAAGCCCAAATCAGATTGGTCAGGACCTTTCAACATTAAAGCGATTATGCCTTGTGGAGCCATTACTTGGGTTAGGAAGGAAGGAGAGGACTTTTCAAAAACGGGCAAAATGTTAAGCTTTTCACGATTGCTACAACCATTTTAGAGGGGACTCTACCTCTTCTCTCTGATCCACCCTAAATGAAATAGGTGTGAAGAGTCGAGAAGCTCCCTTGGGAGGAAATCCCATGCGTATCCTTGTACATATCTACTTGCAGTTTTGCTTTCTTTCTTTTGTGTTTCTTGTGTTTAAGGCTCAAGGGACGTGAGTGGAACATCATTAGAGTTGAGTCAAGCTGATTCTGGATGTAACCTATTGAACTCGACAACCACACTCGATCAACAAGTGGTCGAGTTCAAGTTTTTCACAACAGCTAGAACCAACTCGAGCATGCAACTCAAAGGATATGGGTCGAGTTCACGCTACATGCTTCCACAACCTCCTTTTCTGATCTCCAATAAGGTACAACCTCCATTTTAGTTTGTGGAAAAATAACAATCCGTCTATACGGATCGCTACCAGACCTATATCATATCGCTCAACAATTTGTGTGGAACGCATGGCCCAAATTGTAGCCCATAAAGAGAGAAGACTAAGGGAAGGGTTCTAGAAGGAGAATGACTTTGATTGAAGATGGTGACTCTCACGTGACCGTTGGAGAGCTAAGCAACATGTGACTCTCTTTTTGCTAGGACCGAGACAAGAAGGATGTGTCACTTTCACTCCTTTTGCCGATCCCAAAGACTCCCTTTGCTAGCTAATCTTGGACGGCTAGGTTTAGCAACACACATACATTGTATCTTACCTATAAATAGGCCTTTTTCCTCGTTGTATCAAATTAATTTAATTGAATCATTTGAACACCACAATCTCTCTCATTTTTCATTCTCATTTATCCTAAGTTGTAGCTAAAACTTCTCCAAAACTAACATGGTATCAGAGCAATAAGCTATTGGTTTCCATTCTAGATCTCATTCTCTCCATTCTCTGAGCTTTCGAAACTTTTTTCTCTCTCAAATTTCTCCTTTCTCGTTCTGTTCACTCTCAACAAAAACCAAACTCTATGGATAGCTTCAAACCCATTAGTGTTCATGTGACTCTCAAGGGTCCAAACTATCTTGTTTGGTCTTGGAATGTGAAGAAAATTCTTTGTGGCCGTGGTATTTGGGAACACATTGAGCATGGACCCGCTCCAAATCAAGTCGTCAATGTTGATGGACAACAAGTTGTGGTGGCCGGAGACTCCAACAAGTGGTTTCAATAAGACCAAGTGGTGATGGCTATCAGCTTAAGCTTGCTTGATGTACCAATACACAAGTCATACTTGTTTTGTGAGAATTCCAAAGACTTGTGGGAACCCCTCAAGAAAGTATTCGGGAATATCTCTAACGTACCCGAGTTTTTGAAGTTCAAAGGGCCATCAACAACCTTACTTAAGAAGATATTAAGCCTTGTGGGCGGAACTTGAGATGCTCCAGCCAATCACTATCGACCTGGAACTTCTTGCCAAAAGCCATGAAGAAGACCGAGTCTTTAGCCTCCTTCTCACCCTAAGCCTACGATACAACAACCTCATTGTCGACATCCTAAGGGATGACAAACTTCCAGATCTTGATGAAGTTTGTGTTAAACATTGTGAAGAAAGAAAGTAAAAAGTGTAATACAAGAAAGTAAAGAGATCCGCACTCATGATCTTAAGTGAAGATAGGAGTGTAAACTCGAGCACATTATCAAGTTCTGTTCGTGACTTGTACAACAAGGAGCTGAGACTTGTGCAACAAGGAGTTGAAATGTTTATTTGCTCCCCTAAGCATCTAAATGGTTCACGTGATGCCTTAAGGAGTGTAATCAGCCTTCTAAAAACATATGAAGTCAAAGGAAGAAAGCATATGACCGTTGGAGAGTATTGGGATCAACAAGGAGGAGTCGCTTTCTCCCTTTATCATCTCGTGAAGGGAATCTTTTCCAAAATAATATTATTGGCTTTTTAGTATATTGTTCTGTATAGCAACGAGGATTTATAGATTCGTCTATTTATATTGTGTAACTTACATTTGTTTAATTTTAGAGACAATAAAATCTCTCTCTTCACATTTTCTCAATCTTGGCCTTAATGGCCTCTCCAATCTCTCTAAATCTTTTGGTTACTAAATCTCCAAATCTCTTAAACTCTCAATCTCTTTATTCTTTAAACACTCTCAACCATTCTCAATCAGTATTCCACAAATTCTAACATGGTATCAGAACAAGATCCATAGTGACTTTGTGTTCTTGCTGTTTTTTTAATTGCTTGAAAATCTTTTTCTCAAAGTGTTGTTCAAACCGGTTTTACGAAAATTGTGTTGTTCTTCTTTTGTTTTCTTAACAATGTTTCTTGTATGTTGATTTAAAGGTTTCATTGTTGAATTTATGAGGTTAGTCTCTGTTTTAAAAGGAAGAGATCTTTCTTCGTGTTCTTGTTGGTTTCAAACCATTTTCCCAAAAAAATTTCAAACTGTTTTTGCAAAATCGTTAGGTTCTTGTTTCAAATTGATTATTTTGAGACAATGAGGAGAAAGAATGTTGCTGAGGTTAAAAACCTCTTATTTGTCTATCACTCCATCTCCATGTCTCAATTTTTCAAGAATAAAAATTTTTTCGTCTTGGTGTTCTCCATTATTTCAAACTGATTTTCAAAATCTCTTTTTGGGAAAAATGTTTTGTTATTGATTTTCCTTCTTAAAATCGTGTTTCTTGTTGGTTTATTTGAAGTTTTCAAAGTAGAGTTCTAGGTTTAAGCCCCGATTTATTTGAATGTAAATTAAAAAATGTTTTGGTTTTTTCTTTTTGAATCATTTGCGAGTTCAAACTCTATTTTAAAACTTGTTTTTCATCAGTTTTTCGGTGCTCAAACCGTGTGAATGCAAACCTTGGGTTGACTTTCTTTCTTTTGAGGTGTAGAGCCATATATCCATTGTATTTTGTGATATATATTGGCGAATTGAGTCAATCTTTAAATCGAGAACCATGGTTAAACACACTTGATTCTTATGGATTGGAGTGTGTAAATTCATGTTTAATCCATCTCTTTCAAAATGTAGAACCTCAGATCGTTTGTAGAGTCCTTGGTTTTGTTTTTCAAAAATTGTTGAGTTTTGTTGTTTTTTTCTCTAACTCTTGTGTGTGAGTTTTGGTGCCTAACCTCTGTGTTGTAGCTAGGTGAGCTCCATGAGGGAGTGAAACCAGCAGTGATGGATGGGAAGGTGGACCAAAACCACATTTTTGCTAAGTTTGGTGCATTTTTTACTTGTGGAGTTCGAACCAATGGCCTTAACCTCAAGGACCCAATGTGGTATTGTGGTGAAGAGTCTGATGGAAGATGATGAATCATCTCACAAACAAAGGAGCGTGTCCTATTGTGTGTGGTGAAAAGAAGTGGAAGTGTTCTTGCAAAATCCGAGCAACTTATGGAGCAAATAAAGGCTACTTCTAAAACCTCCTCTTATAATCTTTATACTCGTTATCTACTCAATTCCTTAAATCTCTTTTGCTCCGCTTTACTGGCCAAATTACTCATTCTCATAGTCAGTTTCATCTAATCCTTGGAGCCCTCAATTGTCAAAACTACTTCATTACTCTCTTGTACCTTTTTGATGAAGTGTGAATTGGAGTATGGCTTGAGTATGTTGGTTTTTATGAGAGAAACTTCAACATAAAGGTGGAGACTTCACTTGGTGAATGAATCCACTTGACCCACAAAAAGATGAACTTAGTCTCAAGAGTGAAGAAACACCAACTTGTGGTGATCTCAAAGGGAAAACGTCTAGGTTGGATCTTTTCCAAGCCAAGCATCACAACACTTTGAGTTTGTGTGCTAAAAAAGACTTGGATCTAAGAACCATTCAACTAGATCTTTACGAGAAAATGAAGCAAAAACAAAAAAAACGTTTGGGTAGAGATTTAGAAGAATTTGGGTAGAGGTCTACCATTGGGCAGCCTTTACTTTGACGCCAAAACCCTTAGAAATTACATCTTGATATTTTCCAACAAGAGATTACAAAGCCTTTTACAGAAGTAAGGCATGGTAAGGCTGCCCTAAAGCATATTCAAAGATGCCATAAAGCACATTCAAAGATACCAACAAGATGCTAAAGCATTTCTACTTTAATTTGAATTAGAGTACATTAGAGTCATCAACCTTATCCTCTTGATGCACCATCTTTTTCAGACCTTTAGAGGCTTCATTTAGGCCCAAACAACCTTTGGCCCAAGTCCCAAATGATCAAAATCACCAATTTGAAGTTTTCCAAAACGTTGACTTTTTCATATCCGTTGACCCGTCCGTCTGCTTACCCACGGTACGCAGAATCTCGACCCGTGGTATGTCTTACTCTCGCCTGATGGTTCATCCCGCTCTCGCCTGATCCTCGTCCCGATCTCGCCCGCGGTAAGTACTGGATCCTTCTTGCGGTACGTGAAGCCTCGACCCAAATTCCTTCCCGCGGCAGCTATTTTCTCGACCCGCTGTACGTCCTGAAGCCTACATGCGGTACGTGAATTTCTTGCCTGTGGTACGTGTCCCTCGGTTTGGTCTCCTTCCCGCGGTATGCTGGACTCGACCGTTGAGTTTTCTGGTCCAGCGTTGACTTTTCTAGAATGATTTCTTTTGGCCATTTCTTGCTCCTTTGGTGATTTGGTGACCTTCTATGGGATCTTGGGGACCATTTTCCTTCTCCTTTGAGGTCCTTGAGGTGTTCTTTGGCCTTGTCATGGTGACTTCGGCCTTGACCACTTTTTTCTTCTCTTTGTCTTCGGTCTTTTCTTGACCTCATCCTCAAGCCACTTCATTACTGTCTACTTGAGTATTCCCAAGAAGTAGTGGATGGAAATGACCAGGGCATTGGGTTTTGAAATAAGATCAAGGAAGAGGAGTTTGGTGATGATCGTGGTGATATACATGCATTTTAGCCCATTTTAGCTGCACAATTCACATTCGTTTGCATTCATTCTCATAGCATATTCAGCATTTTAGAGCCCTTTTAGGCTTGCATTGCATTCATTACGCATACACGTTGTATTTGGAGCATCTCAGGTACTTTTGAGCTTTTTGGAGCATTCTAGAGTGGATTTGGTACAAAGACTGCAAGGATCAACCTAAGACAAAGCGCCTGAACAGAAGACCTTGCAAACTGAAGATTTCACTAGCCAAATCAGTCCAACTTGTTAGTCAGACTCGACTGGGACCAGCGAGTGGAGCAGAAGAACAAAGCCAAAATTACAAACTGGAGCACTTGCAAGCTGGAACTCGCCTGGTGAGCAAAGAGCTGGGCCTATTGGAAATGACTGAAGCTGAAGGCCGAACTCGCAAGGCCCAACTCGCCACCCCTACCAGCAAGTTGAGCCATCGACCTATTTCTGTTGACTTTTCTCCCTTTGTTTACTTTATTAGGGTTTTGTGTTTTGAGCTATAAATACTACTCTCGCCCACAAAACCAGGGACGGGCAGTTTTTCCTTTGAGAGCAAATTCTGATTTTTCGCTTTGGCTGGTTGTTGAATGCTTGATTTGGAATGATCAATTGAATTTTAGTTTTGCTTCTTTTCCATTATGTCTTCATCTCTTTACTTATGCATTTAGCTTCAATTTCTATTTGTGTTTTTGCTCATGACTAGTGAGTAGATTCATAAGGGGTTGTAAGGAAAAGGGGAAAGATCCTAGAAGATCAAGGATTCTGATCATTTATTCAAGCTCTTCCATGCTAGATCTCTCCAATCTAGGTTGTGCTTAAGGCTTATTTCATCCTAGCCACTTGAAGTATGATGTTTGCATTCTATGCCTATGAGGTGTTTCTGAAAATGCTTGTTCGAGCCTAGGGTTGGGATTTTCTCCTCTATCCTAAGGGATTAGTTGTTTAGAGTGTAGATTAGGCTTATTGAGATTGCTTCTTCATGCCTTTCTTGTTGTTGACCACCATGAGAGTGGATTAGGTTGCAGTTTAGGAAGAGGGATAGAAATCACGAGAGTGGATTAGGTTGCAGTTTAGGAAAAGGGTTAGAAATCACGAGAGTGGTTCTGATTATTTGTGAATCTTGCTTAAAGATCATTCTGAATAGGTTGGTGAGTGAATGATCACCCCAGCTAAGCTTGGATAAAGCACCCCTGCTCCTTATAAACCCGATTTCATCTCTACTTAAAAATTTCCTAGTTCGTTGTCTTATATTGTTTGCATCTATTTTTCTTGCTTATATTTCTTGCTCTGCTTTACACTCATTGCTCTGTGTGTACTGCCCTATCTCTGTTATATTTTCTATTTGAAAATACCTTCAAGCTAAGATCATTTAGACGATTTTCCCATCAATAGCCCTATCTCTCTGTGTACTGCCCTATCCCCTGGATCATTTAGAAGAGTTTAAAAGGCTTTGTGGGTTATCCAGTCCACAAGGTATGAGCGAAGATGCCTTCAAGCTGAGATTCCCATTCTCCCTCACTGATAAAGCTAGACAATGGGAAAAGCATCTGCCTCAGGGTACTATCACTACTTGGGATGGGTGTAAAGCAGCATTCCTTGGCAAGTTCTTCACTAACTCGCGTACAGCTAAGATTAGGAATGCCATCTCTGGTTTCGTTCAACAACACTCCGAATCACTTACTGCTTCTTGGGAGCCTTTCAAACTATATCAAAGCTAATGCCCTCATCATGGTTATACTGATCAGTCTTTGCTAAGTACATTCCACCGTGGCCTTCTCCCTAGATTCCGCATACTTTTAGACACCGCGAGCCATGGTAATTTTCTGAACAAAGATGTTAATGACGGTTGGGAGTTGATTGAGAATCTTGCACAGACAGATGAACAATATGACGAAGATAATGATAGCCCATTCGTCCAAAAAATAGGCTCAGAATCCCTAAGAAGGAGAGATTTGAAGATCCTGAATGATAAATTAGATAAATTGCTCTCGGTACGACTCAAAGAGGTTCATTCAGTTTTTGAAGGAGAACAACTTGAAAATGCAGTTGATGATCTTTTTGAGGAAGTGTCCTACATTCAGAAACAGGGTCCAGGCCACAACTTCAATGAACACCCCAACAACCACCCACTAACCTCCCAATCCCCAGATGTCTATTAACTACTTGAGGAGATCCTACTAGGGCAGAAATCGACAGTTGCTAAGCTCACTCAGAAATTCACCGAGGTCCACACTCGGATAGATGACTCATGAACCGATCTAACACGGAAGCTTGATGCCATGAATGCTAGGCTCACCGTTGTTGAGCAGCAACAAGTTGCAACTGCAGCTCTGAGACCACCTCGAATTGGCAATATACCTCCTCAATAACACCAAACTAAGGCAATTACACTATGGAGTAGAACCAAGTTAATTGTTAGAGCTGACGACGACTATGATACTAAGGAAAATATTATTCAAGAAGGGGTGATGGCTCAAGTAGAGAAAAAGATGAAAGTTCAGCTCCTATACCTCAACTCACCGGTCCAGCTCGCCAGGCAGAGCAACAAGTCGAAACTTCCGCTGTGGAAACCCCACTTGAGCAACAAACAGCCTCTGAGCTCAACACCCCTACTCACCAAACACCTCAGCGAGTTAATCTGTCTGATTCTCAAAAATCTCCAGTTTCTCCTGAAATACCAAAGCCTTTCGTCTTGCCACCTCCTAAACCCAAACTTCCATTCCCAGAGGCATTCAAGAAAGATGTCGCTGCAAAATACAAAGTCCTACTTGATAAACAATTCCAAGAGCCAGAGCTTAAAATGCCTTTGCTAGATGCTTTCATGATGATGCCCCACTATCAGAAATTCTTGAAGGATATAGTCAACGAGAAAACAGTTGAAGTTGAGGGAACAGTAGTCCTGACTCACGAAGTTAGCGCTATCATCCAAAGTAAAGTTATACCGAAGAAGAAGAGTGACCCTGGTACATTCACAATTCCTTGTGCCCTCGGTCCCCTGTCTTTTAGTAAGTGCCTTTGTGACCTTGGAGCTTCAATAAGCTTTATGCCATTATCAATAGCTAAGAGGCTAGGCTTTAACCACTTTAAGCCTTGCAAGATCACCTTGATTTTGGCAGACAGATCAATTTGAGTCCCTTATCGAGTATTAGATGATTTACCAGTCCGAGTTGAAGATGTAGATATACCAACAGACTTTGTTGTTTTGGAGATGGATGAGGAACCAAGAGATCCTTTACTCTTTGGGAGACCATTCTTAGCCACAGCTGGTGCAGTAATTAAAGTCCCAGAAGGAGAGATTGAGTTGAATTTAGGACAGGACCTTAAAATGAAGTTTAGCATCTAGAATATCATGAAGAAGCCATCTATCGAGGTCAAAGCGTTCTGGATTGAAGAGATAGACAAGCTAGCAGACAAGTTATTAGAAGAATTAGCAACTGAAGATCAATTTCAAGTAGCCTGGACCAACCCAGCTAATAATGGGTATTTGAGGATTGAAGCTGAGTTCTACAGCAAGCTTAAGCACTTTAGAAAGGCAATAGGCTACACACTTGCTGATATTAGAGGGATGTCACCTAGTTTCTGCACTCATATAATTCATCTAGAGAATGAGTCCCATTCTAGCATAGAGCCCCAAAGGAGGTTGATTCCTAACCTAAAAGAAGTAGTGAACAAGGAGATCAGCTTTATCATAGGCAAGTCAATTTGGTAGAAGAGGATACACCTGAAGACGAGAAGGACGAGTTGGTTGAAGAGATCAGCTTTCTACAAAATCAAGGCGGTCAAAGGCAATGGAATAACTTCAAGCAGAACAACAATTTGTCCTACCACAGCAATAATGTAGCCAACCCTGAGGATCAAGTCTATCCTCCTAAGCCTGCACAACAGAAATCTTGGGTTCCAAAGCAACAATATTATCAAAGTTTCAAGCCTGCACCTTCAGCTTCAACCTCAAAAGCTAAAGTAACTTCAGAAATAATGGAGATGCTTCAGCAAATTCAACAGAGCCAAATTCAGCAAGCTGAGACCTTAAGCAAGCAATTCACTCAGGTTCACAGAAAAATTGATGCGTCACACAATGACTTGAACTGCAAGTTCGAAACGTTGAATGCTCGCTTGAAATACGTGGAAAGCCAACAAGCCTCTGCTACTGTCAAGACTCAGGGTCAACTTCCAGTCAAACTAGTCTAGAATCCAAAAGAATACACTGCTCAGTCCATTACCCTTAGAAGTGGTTAGGAGCTTCACACTAGAGCAGTTGAACCTACAGCCACTGAGGACAGCGGACTTCAAGAAGGGGATGATAAACAAGCTGGGAAGAAAAACACTTCCCAACTCGCTGGTCCAACTCACCAACCAGCTATGCGAGTTGAGCCTGAAACTTTAGCGAATCCTGTTTCTGAGCCTACAATGCCTAAGGCAAATGCTGCAAAACCCCAAGCACCATTCCCAACTCGCCTAAAGAAAGATCAGACTATGAAATTCAAGGAGCTGTTTGAAAAGCAGATGAGGGAGGTTAAGCTTAAAATTCTATTGCTTGATGCGTTTGCCTTGATCCCACTGTATCTGAAATTTTTAAAGGAAGCAATGAAAGCTAAGGTTCATCTCATTGAGGGTTTAGAGGTTGAGAGTTTTGAATGTCAAGCTGTAGCTGAAGCTAAGGTTGTGCTAAGAAAACTTGAGGATCCAGGAACGTTCACTCTACTCTGTTCGCTGGGTAATCTCAACTTCAAGAAAGGACTATGTGATCTTGGTGCATCCATAAGCCTAATGCCTTATACTGTGGCAAAAAGGCTGGGATTTAACAACTACAAGCCCAGGAAGCTATCACTAGTGCTCGCTGACAGAAGCACTCGCTTTCCACACGGCTTGCTAAAAAATTTGCCTATAAGAATAGGCAACGTTGAGATCCCCACTGATTTCATTGTCATAAATATGGATGAAGAACCTCAAGATCCAATACTATTGGGACGACATTTCTTAGCGTCTGTTGGAGCAGTAATTGATGTGAAGAACAAGGCAATTGAGTTGGATTTGGGTGGCATAGAAAAATTGGAGTTCAATTTGAGTGACGATTCAAGAAAGCTAACCATTGAAGGCCAAAGTTTCCCAGTTACAAGCCTGAACGAAAATTCAGAGGCTGCGAATGACAAAAAGAGAACTTTGGTTTTTCTTGAAACACCACACTAGTTGACAGTGTGAAGAGTCGAGCTTGAGACTCAAAACAAGCGCACTTGGGAGGCAATCTCATGTCTA